>NHYE01001019.1:0-17245 GCA_002938385.1 Gymnopilus dilepis
CCATCGCGGTTTCCGCCCCTCCCTCCAACGAGGATGCGGGCTCCTTGAAGATAGGCGTGGGGTAGGGCTTACATAGGGGGGACCCATGCTGTGGGAGGCCCAACAGGTGCGCATAAGGGCGTACACGCGTTTCCCCGCGTGTACGCCCTTATTCCTTTCTTTATTTTCTGATTTCATATTCTACTAACGAAACTTTGTTTCTTTTTTGTAGATTTGATTGCGCCCTTAGCCTGGCGCCGCCTCTACCCCCCTCGCCTTGCAAAAGCGAGCCGGGGGTGGACATTATCCCTTTCCTTCCAACAACCCCACCCCCATCTCCCTCGTGTGGAAGAGCGAGCCGGAGGTGGGTTACTTCGCCTCCACAACCCAGCCCAGGGTCGTCGCCGTCGCCGTCGCTGCCTCCCCGCCTCCTCGTCGCTCGGGAAGACGAGCAGGAGGTGTGGTGAGCATAACGGGCTCTCCCCGCCTCGCTCTGCTGCCAGCGCCCAATGCCACCTCCCTCGCGTTGAAGAGCGAGTCGNGCCTCCACAACCCAGCCCAGGGTCGTCGCCGTCGCCGTCGCTGCCTCCCCGCCTCCTCGTCGCTCGGGAAGACGAGCAGGAGGTGTGGTGAGCATAACGGGCTCTCCCCGCCTCGCTCTGCTGCCAGCGCCCAATGCCACCTCCCTCGCGTTGAAGAGCGAGTCGGAGGTGGCTCGTCTATCTCTCTGGTAGCCTGCGCCGTCGTCGCGGCCGTCGCTGCTGCCCACCCTTCCTCGCTTGTCACACCAAGCCGAAGGAGTGGGTTGCGTGCTGGGTGTTACCCCCGGCTGCTCCCTGCTCCTAGCTCGTTCGCGCGAGTTTGGGGTCGACGCCTGCGGTGTTGCGTCGTGGCTGACGCCCCACGTCCCTCGTCTGCAAGGCCGAATTGGGGTGTGGGCGTCTAGCTTGCGGGCTGCCTCAACGGCGGTCCACTGCCATATCCTCTCCCGCTTGTGAATGCAGGCAGGGGAGGGGGTCGTGTCTCTTGCTTGGCAACCCCGAGCACTGCTCGGTCGCCAATATCTCTCTTCCTACCCCCTTTGACTGAAGTTCATATAAGCAAAATACTGTTCTTAGATTGTACACTAGTAGTCATTTTCTGTTGCTATAATGTTATTTCTGATCCATTCTGATTTCGAACGGATAAGTGGTTGAAAAATATTGATAAGCAAGCGAAATTCTTATTCCAGCATATTTGAACTTATTCATTGTTGATTCGCCCATGTGAGTAGCAATGAGTTAGGCCGCGACTGATTGCAGCTTATTTAGGTGAATCAGCAAATGAGGTTTTTCCTGATGCTGTCCAGAAGTCACAACAGACTTCCTGAACAGGATCATAATCAACAGGAATGCTGAAATTGCTTCTGACGAAGACGATGAGCCACTTTGGTGGCCAATCATGCGGTTGGTTGTTCAAGGAGAGGAAGTGGATTTTAGCCACGTTCTACACCCAGAAGAATGATATGGCGCAAGGTATCTGAAGCAGCGAAGGAGATTTCAGGATCCATGATCAAATTTAGCATAATGAAGCTACATGTGTATCTAGCAATTCGCTTTTTCATCTGATTCAAGTTGTAGACAACGAGGTCATACACGAGCTATGCTTTCTCTCGGCTCTGCAAGGACCTAAGCTTCGACCCTCTCGGGCTGAATGACCTCTTGCTAGGCACAACCGCATCAGTTCCCGTCGCAATGCCGTCGATATCAGTACAATTTTGTGACACGACGGCCTTGATTTTATTCTTGACGACTACGGTGACCAGATCAAAGCTAGTATAAATTTGAGCGGCGGAGTAGTTCCTTGCAATATCTCGATGCTTACTGTATTCCGTCGTCAGCATCAGCATCGTCTGTGTCGAGGTCTAGATCCTCTCCGAGGAGGGCCCCAAGTTCTTGGAAGTCCTATCGCAATTATCGTTGTCAACTAAGTCTGTAGATTTGGATGTATATTCTCACCCAGACGATCAGGACCGACTCCGTGCTGTTCTTTGCAAATTTCTTCAGTAAGTCAGTGACGCAGTCGTCATCGGTATTTTCGTCAGCGCCGCTGTTCGACATCAGAAAAGAATCAGAGTCTGACGAGGACTCGGAAAAAGGCCACCCGAACGCACCAGCTGGTGTCAATGGGAAGCCCGAGTGCGGTTGCCGTTGGCTGAGTGGTGGCCAATGTTTCAAAACAGACTTCGCTGTCGTCGTTCTCTGGGCACATTATAATCTTGCCGATGTTCAGTGTCGAGAACAACTGAAGTGGCGCATCAGTCGTAGTTTGGAGATAATGAAGTTCGATGTAGGACATACAGCTGGCAGACATTCCGTGGCTCGTTTCTGACCTACTGGCGTTAATCCAGGGCGGGATAAAGAAGGCGTCTCCGCGTTGGTGATAACGTAGACGGTATTCTGAATTGCTGATGCAATACCAGCAAAAAGAAGCAATGAGGTGAGGGAACGGACATTGAACAACATATTGATGCTATTCCGACTGGGGTTTGTTTCTTGAAATCATAGCAGTATTTGTACGTCCATTCAGCTGAAGAATATCAGCTCGGGCAGTCACGGTTGTGTAAGGGAAGCCGTCAAATGCTTGTTTATAGGAACTCGACGCGGTGGAAGCGAAGTGAGAATGCAAACATTTTCCAATGAGCGCGTTCTGTGAAACGGAGGTCAGGAAATACGCCCCGTCCAGGACTTCTATGCGGCGTTAAAGCGCAGAGCAAGTTAGAGAAGAATTTCGATTTGCTGCAAGAAAGGGACAAGTCTGCGCCGTTGGGTTCTTCTTCCCGCCAGCGTCAAGGCCCTATCCCATACTAAGACAAGCGGGAGAGAAAAGTTCGTAAAGTGTAGCTTCTTCTCCTCGACTTCCTCGATTCCATATACCGACTCAGGAGCTAGTACACGGTCAAAAATAAAAGTACAGTCCCACCCCTGGATTGCAAAGCTGGAGATGATACTCTGGCCAATTGCCATATGCTCACTGGCAGCAGAAGGGGTGGCTAGAGTATAGAGGCTTCGTTGCAGACCCTAGGCTCCCAAGGAAGAAGTAGGCAGAGTGGCTTGCAGGATGCACGAAGCATGTCAGAGGGCACGCAGTGAGTTTGCCGTCGAGCTATCAGTGTGGCAAAGGTCAGGAAGAGAGCCACGAATCGAGAGCCCGTAAGCCTTTTCCGGATATTTGACAGTACCGCTCAAGTCAAACAAGCTTTCAGCCTCCTTTTTCCCCTTTCCTTGGTTACACGATCTTCTGCAGCATATAGCCTCTTGCACTTCAGCAGCATCCAAGCTTCTAGGTCTCGAATGGAATTAGTGGCGGACCTGGCGCAGCGGCCTTACCTGCTCGCTTTGACGTTGCCCTTTCAACTATGGATGATTAGGCGTCAATCACCAACGTCTCTCAAACGTTTATTACAATGAAATGAAGGCCAAGAAATCTAAACCCAGAAGAAAGCCGAGATCGGAGAAACAACCAATAGATATCGTGTATCAGTCGAAAAGTCTGTCCTCCAAAGTGTCCTCCCCGAGTTCCCATCTCTCCTTCTCCTCTTTGAGCTCCTTGCGGATACCTCGCTCGCTGACCAGCTTTATCTCCACACCAGGCCGAGCCGCCTCCTTGAGCAATCTAAGCGACTCGATCACCCAGACCTGACAGTCAAACTCCTCAGGATGGTTGCGAATGATGGGCACCTCGCCTAGCTTCTCCTTCATCCACTCAATCTGCTCGAGGCCTATACTTCCGACCATACATCCCCCGCACAAAGTCTGCGATCCATCAAAATTGCTCTCGGTCCTGGTGTCATACTTCAGATTGTCGGTATTGCCGATCAACTGGAAGATGTGCGCTTTCTTCTTTGTCTCCAACGCTGCGAGTACCCAGCGTTCGGTGAGGTACTTATGTCCTTGCAGGTCGTATTGCGCGACTATGAGGGGGTATGCGGACATGAATTGGCGGCAACAGTTGATAGATCTGACGTCACTGCCCTAGTCTCGACTCGGGAGGAGTTGATCAGAGCGAAGGGCAGCGAAAAAGATAGCCAGAGAACTTACTTGGTCGTAATTCTAGGGCAAACGCTTGGCCCGGCTCGTATCTGGGGGTATTTGAAGGATTTGAAGAAGATCAAGAACCGCTGTCAGAAAACGTTCACTGTCTGTAGACCAATATTTGAGCGCCGCGTTGTCAATGGCGTGGACATTCTTTGCTTAATTGGGCCCTGTCGGCTTCCCGAGAAGCGCGAGCTTCATTTGACTTGCCTCTAGAAGATTTGAGGTCTATGTCGTGTTCGCTCGTCCAGAAAAGAGATAATTGAATGGCACCCGAGCTGATGCGTTCCATTGAAAAGAATACATTATTCAACGTCATACATCGGTCACTAAAGATGAATGCTGCTAAAGTCAGGAGGATCAGCATACAGAATGACGTAGACGGAAAAATAGACCTCACTGGAGCCGGCTCTTCAAATCACTGACGCGTTGGCTCTGATTCCAGTACCCTCCTCCTCCACAATGAATCACTTCACCAGACCTTCATGACCACACCGAGGAACGAAACAATTGATCAACTGCTCTCCGAAAGGGGTTCCCAATCCAGCGACCAAGATGGGGATGTTAACAAGAACAGCATTCCGATGACTACACCAATCTTGTCCAACGACATAGCAAAACTCAGTCTAGACCATGATCAGGACAGCTTGATGGAGAGTCGTTGTCCTCATCGGACGGATTTTCCAGCGAGGAGTGGGCGGTGAGCATGGCACGATTAATTTGCGGCTGAGATGGGGCGATCAAGGTTTCTTGTTGATCTGTCGTGAAGAAGACGATGTTTGCCCCGGTATCTAGACTTGGCCGGCGATACGCTGGATGCAAGTTCCTGTGCAATCGATGAGAAGAAAAAGAAGGCCGAGCTGAGCCAGACAAGACTCGGACGTCCTTGGCCACGACGTAGACCACAGTGCAGAAAGTGAGAAAGAACGGAATAGCGAGCCATTTCTTCATTCTTCTTCGGGAGTCGTCCTTCGGGCACGATGCCAGCGGCAGCAGAGACCTATCGTTGGGCACTGATCAGATTATATACCAGACAGTGACGCTTTGGAATTCATACTCTTTTTCCATCAGCGCTCGGGGACCAAATGAGCTCCGAAAGTCAACGTCAATCTACTAGTAGCAAGAGATAAACAGCTGTGCTTCGTGTGCGACGCGACAGAGGTAGCAGACCTCTGTATGCGATGGGGTGAGTCAGGCAAGTATGAAAGGTAGGGGATAGGAGGATGTGGACTTATGGGATGTGGCTTTTATTAGAGACGAGACTTGTCTGGAATTAGTAACCGTAAAATTCCCAAGGACGTTATCGCCCACCTTATTCGCCTCGGGCTTGACGTTCGGCCAGACAACACCGGTCTCTTTTGTAAAATTTGCTTAGTTTCAACTTGCGGAAGGGTTGACTTGAGCATTGAAAGGGACGTCCTCGTTCCTTCAAAGTTTTCGCAATTGCGGAGTCACTGGTAGCAAATAAGAATCCATCCTTCACGAGGGCCTATGCAAGGCTGGAAGGTGCATTAGCCTTCCATACCAGTGAAGATTCTGATTTACCGGATATAAAGAGAATAACATTGACATCTGGGGTTGCCGAGACTGCGAATTAATTACGTCCAAGTACACCAGCCTTCATCACGTACGGCCGCCGCTGTTTGATGAGAGAGAGCTGTTCGCACAACGGCCTGAGGCGCCCATATAACGTCTTAGTTGGTTTCTGGTGATGATAGGCATGGACGACTGCGATTGGGATTTGGGAAGCAAGGCCCGAGCTAGGAATTTGGACGATACAGTCTGATAAGACTCCGGATTCGAAAAATCGGTGTCGGAGAGGGTCAATACAGCGCTGTGTACCCCTGGATTCCCTCGAGAGATAAATAGATGGGCATAGGTCAAGCATAGCTGGAAGAGATCGTCAACGTTTTGAGCAAGGGAAGCCCGTCATCCGTCGGCGCGTTATTTGTTCTCGGAGGGAGAACCAAACAGAGAACGTGATGGACGTGACCGCGCTCATCCCAAGGAATGTCTTGTTGAGGTTGCTGGTGTTTATTGCACGAAAGGTACTTTTTCGGTCTGCGTTATACTGATGGTCTGTATTCTAATGCTTTGGAAGCGCCTCTAGGTATATCCCTGGTCATTCTTTAGTGATCGCAATTTCTGATCCTGGTGAGCACAATTTCATTGCTTGTTCATGACGAGCCAACATGAATAAATTCTGGTCTCTTGATTGCAGGTCCGATTAACGGTTCTGCTACGAGTCAACGGGGATCGCAATCAGTATAACCAGCAATGTCGATATTTGGAAACACCAACACCAACACCTCGGGGGGAGGATTGTTCGGAAGCACGACCCAACCTCAACAACAACAGCCAGCACCGACCAATATTTTTGGTTCAACCACCACCAATCCAAACCCAAATCCTACCCCATTGACCGCGCAGCCCACTCAGCCATCGTTGTTTGGAAATACCAACACAACCACGACCGGCACCACGCCGAATACGACTGGTGGTTTATTTGGGTCGACCAACACGAACACGACCCAGAATCCAGCGCCTGCGACGGGTGGAGGATTGTTCGGAAGCACGAATACGACGAATCAACCTGCCACTACAGGGACGGGTCTTTTTGGAGCCCAACCTCAGCAGCAACAACCTGCCCCCACCGGGTCATCGCTATTTGGCAGCACTACGACCAACCCACTCTTTGGGAACACTGGAACGAGCAACACGAATTCCGGCACGACAGGAACGTCGCTCTTCGGTAACACCGGCACCACAAACACAACAACAACAGGAGGTGGCCTGTTCGGGAATGCGGGACAGCAGAATCAAGCGGGGACCAATGCTGGGACCACGGGGACAGGCGGAGGACTGTTTGGCAGCACGACGACGAACACTGGAGGAGGCCTCTTTGGGGCCAGTACTAATACCCAACAACCTGCCCAGACAACAGGCACTGGCCTCTTCGGAAGTACACAGACTGGCGGAGGCCTATTTGGAGCCCAGAAGCCTGCCACACCTGCCGCTGGTGGGGGACTATTTGGTTCCACAACGACGCCAGCGACTAATACAACCACAGGAACTGGCGGGCTGTTTGGTGGTTCATTGTTCGGGCAAAACCAACAGCAGCAACAGCAGCAACAACCACAACAGCAACAGTCAAGCCTGTTTGGCTCTACAGCAGGGAACTCCCTCTTCGGCGGGAATAAAAGCACTCTAGGAACAAGTGCACTCGGCGCACCATCGCAGCCAACCCCTGGTTTTGGAGCCTCTACTTCAACCACACCTGGCAACCTCTTATCTTCCAGGTCGACTGTCGGCTCTCAACAACAATCTGCAGACCCCCAAGTTCAGTTCCTGCAGCTCACTCAGTCGATCGAGAAGATCTACAACTCGTGGAACCCTCAATCGCCGGAGTGCCAATTTCAGGTTCGTCTTTTGTCTCGATCAACAATGATATCATGTTGATACCGGTTTTTAGTACTATTTCTACAATCTTGTTGACCCAAAGCAAGTAAATTTGTACGGCCGTCCTCCGAATGCTACGAATGAAGCTCTTTGGCAGAAAGCTGTACGCGAAAATCCCGACCCAAGCTGGTGAGCTATCTCTTTGTATGTCCTTTGTTGCGTTGACTGACCTCCTTGTCAGCCTGGTGCCGGTACTGGCCGTTGGTTTCGACGATCTTCGCCAACGAATCGACGCGCAGGCAGCCCAATCCTCCTCACATCTCCAAAAATTAAACGATCTGAAATCGCGCCTCGCTGCCCTGCGAACTCAGCACGAGGTCTCAAACTCTTCTCGCCTCCTGCGTGCAGCATCGATGCAAACCCAGCTCACGCAGCGACTGATGCGCCAAATCCAGCATCTGCACCTCCTCATCCCTGCTGTGCGGTCCAGCGCACTGACGCCGGAAGAAGAGGTCCTCAGAGGCAAGTTGGAAGAGTTGGAAGAGGAGATGAAGAGGACGAGGGTTAAAGGCCGCCTCAACGAGCTGTGGGCCCTGATCGGTGCACTGAGTGCGAGTCTGGAGCGATCGGCGAGTGCTGGTGGGGCTGGGGAGTGGGCCGTCGTAGATGAGGAGGGTCTCGCGCAGATTGCGCAAATTTTGTCGGAGCAGCAGGCCGGGCTTCAACACCTGACCAAGATCCTACAGAAAGCTACCAAGGACCTGAACGTCATTCTGGGAAAGAAAGCTCCTAAGGAAGAAGATGTCGGAGAGGCCTTGTGGGATTCGACTGGTACGTTGAGGGCGAGCGCATTGAGGTGACCTCGGATATGTATGTAATTTTTGTACCTTTGTTCTTTTCCCTTGCTCGCATCAAGTTTCTTTGATCCCTCCTCCCTCGACCGACCCATGCACATTGCCAGGATTTGATGCTGAAGATCCTTGAAGAGAAGGCTGTGACGTCGCATCGTGGAATGCTCTTCAAACTTGTCGGCATGCATGTCCTTTCCTCCTCTTTGCTTCAGTGGATATCTCGTGGACCGTGATATGTCTGCTAACTCTCTGCTTTTACGAAAATGAGATGGATTTTATGTGAGTGATCATCCTCATAGCGAGTAGCGACAATGGCGGCTAATCATCTTCGATAGACAGACTCCTATTTCGTAAGCGACCTTTCAGTTCGTCACCGAATCTTTGCACTCTGTGCATCGCAATAGCGAATTGCATGGCCTCAAACGGTTGTGAAATATCGAATGTTTTGACCATTATATCCATCATAAAACTGTTTCCACTGGAGGCTTCCTGAAGGGCATTCAACATCAATAGCGTTGGGAATTCACATCGTTGACATACATGTGCTCGGCAGGGCAAGCCAGATTTCCATCCCATGACTACAGTTCCCTTGCCCGCATCGGCCACTAGCCCAAAGACGGGTAGGTCGAGGATACCTATCGACGACAAATGGTGAGCAGTCGCAATGCACGCTTCTTTCACGCAATTACATGCTTCATTCTCCTCTTCGAAGTCGCGCTTGTACTTCACAAGGAGGTACGGCAAGAAAATGCTCTCTTCGGGAATCTCGGGCGGATCGACAAACATTGCTTGCAGGGTTGGCGTTCGAAGTTTGGATGATTGAAACGGCTTAGCTTCGTCCGGAGCAGAATCAACTTGCGGACCACTTTCCTGGGACAGAAATGCTTGAACCGCACCAAAAATGTTGTCGACCACCACAGTCCTAGGCTCCTCGTGACCTGAGCTGTCGCTTTCTGATTCGGAATCTTGTCGTTCGCCTTCTGTGCGACGTCGGCGATACAACTGACTGGCTGTCTGAGTGGCGTAAAGAGACCTGTCCTTCAAGCGGACTGTAACGTTGGCATGGGGTCGTTCATGAAGGTCGAGCACTTCGTGTATCTGCTGGCGGCTGATATCTGCCCATAGTTCAGCTTGTTCCCAATATTTAGGGACATGCATCTCGTCGGTGAGGCGAATGCGCTGCTTGTTACTAGCATTGATGTTGTTAACCAATTTTTGACTAGATGCTTGAGACACTTACAGAAGAACTCCGGATGCAGGCTGTAAGGGATTACAACAGAACGCATGGAGCAGAAGATCCCAAGGCAGCCTATAGTCGGTGTTGGTTATATCAGCAGTCCTGCCCTGTTGTGCCATCCCGTGAGCTGCCAACTTGTTCGCTTGGAACACGACAGGCAATAAATGATTCAAGACGTCAACGAGGCTTGAATCGCCTTGCTCCAATACACTGCATGATCGACCGATTTTGAGATGATGTTGGTATTGTTCAAAGAGTGACTGTCGTGAATCATGGTGGCATTCATCCGCCCAAGGAAGGTCGTCCTTGAGTAGTGGTGCGGGAACGGAAGGAAATGGGATTAAGGTTCTTTGGAATACTACGAGACTATCAACCAATGCTCACCATCTCGTTCCAAGATGACGGCCAGGAAATAGTATCAAGAATGTCGTTATAGAGAGATATCATGTCGTTTATTTGCCTATGGTATTCAACAAGAGAGGTATCCTTTCCTCTTTCCGATATCTTGAGTGGAAACCGAGCAATTCCGACTGCTCCTCGCTGCCAGAGCCGGACGTCATCTCTGGGATATATAAGGTCATCGAGACACCCTGAAGATGGCAGAGCGGCGAAGCTGTTGCGAATCGAGAAAAGTGAGAGAAGTCCTTGGAAAATCCGTTTATTTCAACCTGACTTACGCCTTTGCAGATGAATAGGACATGGAACTCGGCGAGGGGATTGGCAACACTATCTCTTCGCTGTCGGACTCGAGAAACGGTGAAGATGACAGTTCAGGGCCAGAATCCGTGGAAGGCTCAAGCATGGTGGAAGAGATGGTATCGGTCGGCGACGATAATTTCTGATACACCGGGCACTCCCTTCGAAATAGCCGCAGGAAGAATCATTGGTTACATATCTGACATTATTTTTGGAGAAAAATAACCATACCTGACCTTAGGAGACCTTGAATTACTGACATCCTCCAACCAGGCGGTCAGGGAGCGAACTGACGAGAGAGGTTCTGAGCTATGAGGATTTTGCCCCTCCTTGTCCAAGTGATTGTGGTCCAACCTCCAGCAAATCTCTCGCACGGAATTGCGTGCGCGAAGACAATCTTGCACGACAGAAATTTGGTCACTGATACTCAATAGAAATTCGGCAAATTTGGTAGCGCCTGCGGCACTTTGAAGATCATACAGTCCCAGCGCGGGGTCGGCCTCTCTGCTTTGGGATATCGCCATGTGTATGGGTGGCTGATGGGAAGTGTTAAGTCTCTTGCAGAAAGGAAGAAGCGCCACGTACCAAAGAAGCCTTCCAGTCACAACAGCGGTTGTATTCCGCTTCAAAATCCTCAACCCACCCAAGCACTACTTTGACCATGGTTGACAGGCCCGAGGGTAACGCGACGCCAATGACGGGACACGAGATACCAAGGGATAGCCTTTGATGCACGCAGGAGCTGACCAGCAACTGTATGTTACTCTCATCTCCAACACAAAGGATAGGTACGAAGCAGTCGCTACGTTTTCCTCGCCCCGGAATGACATGTCCGTCGAAGGGTATATCGAGGACGTATAGAGAGTCAAAGGCTTATAAACTCGATAAACTTCAAGTTTGCAAACTTGAGAAGAAAGACAGCATATTACCTGGCTTTTCTGTAGGTATATTTGACTGGTTCACGTCCTCGACAGCAACTTGAGACTCCTCAAAGGTGTAGACAGCGCCACGAGTAGTGCCTAATGGATCTGATGAAGGCATCTCAACCGAGATGGAGGACAAAAGGCTGCAAGGGTTGCACACCTCCGCTATGGCCTGTATCAGCGACAAGTACCCTCCCTGCCGCGACCCTAATTCCAAAACGCTTGCAAAGCAGAAGAGTTGCGGAGCCGTAGACTGTCGGGTCACCAGAGGTACTCAACTCCTTTGTCCTCGGAAGAAGGAAAGGAACATCGGACCTTGGAGTTCGATAAAGATTTGCGGCGTGAAATTTGAAAGGAGTGACTGATACCCACAGCAAGGTCGTATTATCCGACGACTCATAGCATGAAAGAGCTATAGAAGCAATCAAGGAAACTGCGATGCATCTTCCGCCTGAAACAGGCGACGCTGGTGAATCAAGAGATCCGGCGGAAACTGGCGGCATGCACGCTAGGGATTGCATGGTATTCTTCACTTTTCTTATTTCTGGGCTTCGTGTCTCCGTTTCATGTTGTTGAGTAGAATCAGTCATCGAATGGGAGTCTGAGGAAGCTTCAGACGCAGGCGTTTGGGAGGGATGTTTTGCTGTGGATATAGAAGGCAATCGAAATGCAATACATTTGACTTCTGGAGGCCAAAGATCTGGATTATCGATCTCATGGATGATAGTCTTTGAGAGTGTCATCAGTGAGGCCATCTCGAGGTCTTTGCCTTCCTAATTGTTGGTGTTCAAGTCGAGACAAATGGTACTCGAGTACGCATCGGGCATCAGAATCAAAAATAGATACGACGTCATGCTTACTACTCTATGTTTGGACTTGAGAGTCCAGGCCTATGAGGCAGGCAGTACTCTGGGAGGAGTTTTTTATCCCGGCAAGAAGTCGCCAAGATGTAATATACCAAGTGCTTATGCCAATACTAGTAATGAATGCAGGAACTTGGATACAACAGCGAAAGTAACAGTAAAACGCCAACAATAGAGAACTTTGCGAAACAAGGATATAATGACAAAGTTCAAATGGGTCGCCAAATGTCTGAGGACCTGTTCACCTCGAATGTGCATCTCTATATAATTCAGGGAACGTTGGATGGACTATTGGAAGAGAATCAAATCCACTCACTTGAACATAAATTTCAACTGCATCCAGGAACGGTCGGCTATTTGCATGCCGGAGCACAGAAATCTTTGATTTTATAAATTGCAAGAGTTCTGTATGTCGAGTTGAACATCTTGAAAGGAGTAACGGGAAGAGCTTCTCCACAGCATCACCACTGCTTGCATATGCTGGAAAGGACAAATACCTCAACCAAGAGGCTGAGGAAATTCTGGGGTATGATTATCAGTCATTGTAGAAGATCATCAGGAGAAAATCAAGGCCATACGCTCTCTGCCTCTTAAACACGTTCTTGAATAGATATAACGCCACGTCTGCATACTGATTGTCGTCCACGGCATAGTCTCCCCAACCATTATTTAACAGATCGTGAATAAAGGGCATGAATTCAGGATACGCCCCTGATTGGAGAATGTCGAAGCCAAGGGCACGCTCCTCCTTTGCTTCGTTTGGAGATATTTGAAACATACCCGCCGTTGATTCGTCGAGGGCGATCCACTGTACGGACATTGCAATAATAAATGACTTGAGAGACTTATGGTCGAAGTAGACCTTCAGCTTGTCCTTAAGAATGCCTTCGTATTCTCGAACTTTCTCTTTGTACAGGTCTTGCAAAGGGGAATAATTTGATGCCTGTGAGTCGAAATGGTAATTGAACCTAGATGAGAATAAAAAACCCAGATCTTACCAGCTTCCGAATAGCTAGAAGGAAAGCTGGCCAAATATGATTCACGGTGTCCGGGTAAGGGCGAGCTTCGTGTACTTTGGTTATTCTGCAACGCTCAATGGCTAGACAAAGGGAGCGGTGCGGCGTTGCCTCGGAGAGGAAAAGATTTATGTTCCACATAAAGAAAAGCTGGAAATCTGATGAAAGTTGCAGACGTAGAGACAACGCCCGTTGAATCAGAGACATACTTTGATAATACTCCAAACTATGAGCCGACAATCTATGAACACAGTTTTCAGCGAGATCGGCGTAGATTTTGCTTTTGTCGATATAAAAACTGTTGGATCGAGATTTGGTGAAGAAGTAGTCGCGTATGTTCGAATCGTAGAACAATATCTCCTCAAAGTCGCCACGTACGTCAAGAAAATGCTGCTGGTTTGCTAATAAGCGTCGCACGAAACCATGCTTCCAGTTGAAAAGTTTTTCCAGGTAAGCTGGAGTCCGGATCGCTTTGAATTGAATAACAGCAAAAGCATCAGTCGGATCCTTGTATCCTTTCTCATGATATGGGACCAAGAGTATACCGAGGAGACGCAATAAATCCGCAGCGTTTTCCTTATCGACAGTAGACAGCAGGGCGGTATATAGTGTATCAAGATTTTCTGACGGCGACAATATCTCACCTCCCAAGGCCCCGGTGGTTTTAAGCTGGTCAAGACGCTCGGTGGGATTGCCTGTAGAGCGAAGGAACCGACAGACAGTCTGAGCATAAATTGGCTGTCCGAAAGTCCTTGCTACGAGTTCATTACAGATACTATTCGAGGGCCAATCTGGCGGGAGGTCTGTGGGGGAAGACTCGCAGAAGGCGGCAAATTCTCCTTGAAGGCTTTGCTTCACAGCCAAGTGCGCTTCAAGATGCTGGAAGTCGATTTCCAACGAAGACTCGCCGACTCGAAGGCCTTCACGAATGTCATCGCTGTTAGATAGGCTCGACACAACGAAGGAAATGATGATACTAGGAAGCTTCTGGCACGAGATCCAGTGCATAACGTCCAATAGCTGCCATTGCAAGGAGATGTGGCATCGGTCAATGCCACTGACAAAGATAGTCCAACGTGAGGAACTGGAATCTGACGAGTCTTCGAAAGCACGTCGAAGCGGAGTAATGATCAAAGCCTGGGCCTGGTCCTCCAGAGGGTACGCCAAGATCTTCCTGTTCTGACTGATAGCGTCTAAGATGTGCTCCCTTGTTGCAGGAAAGACGACGACCAGCTGAAATGCGAGCGTGGCAATGAAAGTCTGAGGGTTGGACAAGTTGTGGGAACAGTGATAGCGTGAAAACTCAGGGCGACAATTGGACCAAAGGGCTTTATCAATCATGTGTTCGATGGCTTGGTCCTGGAAGCCGTGGACCCATAGGAAGCGATATCTCCCCACTGGCGTTGCTGCCCATATCTCCAGGTATTCGAGGAGGATTTGTTGCAGCTCTGCATTCTCCTTCTTCCTTGACGACGAAGTGCCAGACTCTTGGGTTTGTAGGGCCTTCAGAGCAATCCCTTTGCAAAGGACGGCGAATTCTAATTGGCCGTATCAGTCGCATGCTTCAATGAAGCTAAGCGGAACCTACCGTCTTCGAGGGTAATAGCTGACTGAGCTACGCTGCTCGCATAATTGTAGATGAAATTGATGTTTCCCCGCCCTCCGATCGCGTTACCCCTGCCAACGATGCTTTCATAGATGTCACCGGTGTTAGGCAAATGCGCAATGTTTTCCTGCTCATTGACTAGCGTTTGAGAGCTTCTTCTCGACACAGTGCTCATCGCAAGTACGGGGAAGTTGGGATGAAGTTCATCTTTTCAGCATGGCTTGGGATATGAATCCCGCGGAAGAAGTTACGGCCTCATGCTAGCCGCGTGTGTTCAACTTATGCCTGCCAGTCCATCTACAGACGTATTAACGGAATCTAATCGATAAAGGGACATTATTCACAGGCAAGATCATAATCCCCTTCATACAATCCCCTTCCTCTGCCTTCGTCATCAATCATTTGAGTACTATTTCTCAATGGGTCTTGGAGAACTTTTGACCGTCTCTAGCCGGCTTCCGATAGAGTCTATGAAACTTACGAAGACCAAGCGTCCGTTCTTTCTTCAAAGTTTGACCCTTGTCTATGCCTGCCGACAGATTCCTGAGCCGTCGCGTTTGGACCGCGGTCAGCAACGCAGCCTAGAAGAGTATGATTTGGTTATAGAGGACTTTTCAGGGACTCTAACATGGTCCTAACGACAGACTGATGAAAAAAGTCGAAAGTGCTCTTCGATCTGGTACTACTGCCAAGAAGATATCCCCCGAGGTTTCCAAACAATTTGCTGAAGCACATGAAGACTTGAGGAAGTATCTTGCCAAATATAATGTGGAACTCGTGTAAGTCGCACAGATTGTCAGCGAAAGCTCAATTCCTGAACGATATACAACACAGCGCACTGATTAACAATGGTAATGCGATTCAAGCAAATGCAATGAAAGAGGCCAACCAGAGGGATAAGGAAGCCGAGAAGCAAATTGAAGAGATCAATGGCCGTATAAAGAATAAGGTATTTACTAGACTGAGCACCTCCTTCGACGAAAAATGACCTAGATGTAGATGGCGGAGCTCGAAAAAGTCCCTCTGATGCATGTTTCAATCAACTTCTGGCCCGCCCAACCGACTTCTCTTGTTCAACAGCGCAGAAACGGGCGAAATGGGTGGCAACTGAGACACCACAATGTCCAGCTGGAGAACCAAAGTAAGTTCTTTTCCTTGCGATATACAGGGAATCCACGTCATTGTTCCCACTAGTCAAAATCGATGAACTCGCGACCCTCGACATGTTGTTGCATCGCTTTTTGGAATACACTGCAACCGTCAAATTGCTCAATGGTAGCGTGTCCTTGATCCAATATCCACAATTCTATGCAGTTTTCCCTCACGACAAGATGGAATTTGAGGCGATAGCAAAAAAACAGCAAGGCCGCATCCCCTCTCTTGATCCGTGGAAGACAGTGAAGAATTCTGTCCAAAAAAAGGCGCCCTTGCATCTCATCGTAGAACGTAAAGCAGACGACGAGAAAAGCCTCACATTATGGAACGGGTCTCAGATAAGCATGCCAGAGGACTGCAAGAATGCCTGGCATCTGAAAGATTCAGAAGCTGTCATTGTTCGAAGGAGAAGTAAGCTTTTGGCCACCCATTCAGGCCATATTCCTGATAAATTCGCTTGTAGCACCTTCGTTCTCGCTCCGGCTTTTGCATCCAGACGAAATGTCGTCGACTACATCGACAGTGAGTTTTCTCAAGCCCAGGCTATGCCTAGAGTAGCACTTACCCTCTTCCAGAACTTACAGAGCTCGTCTGAGGCAATAGAAATATCCACTTCTGTTCAATCGAGAGAACAACACGACCGACCATCCCAGGAGTCCCTTTCTGTTCAAAACGACCCCCGAAGGGCAAAGCAGGGATCCCCTAAATCTGGTCTGGGTGACCAGGCCGGACCATTTACGACCGAAGCTGGTAGACGTCAAAGCACTTTATATTCGTCTAGAAAGGACGAGATGAAGCGACCTGTAGAACGCTTGTCTAAACAAGAAGAGAGACTTGCATCAAGGCACGCAGACGGATCCGATACAACGTTAATTGAGCAGCAGTCTCGCCCACACGTAAAGGAATACCCGACGGATACCCCTGCACCAATCGCTGGACCTTCGAGACCACGCCTTGAGCATGCGCTGAGTTCTAGTCCCACACTGGTCGATACTAAACAGCCAGCGAAGATTGACGTTCCAGCAAGGTCTAGCTCATTCAATTTACCTACGTTCGAAGGCGACCTTATGGAGAGTAGTTCAACCATTGGCATGAGTCCGGTACAGAAGACAAAGAAGAAGGAGAAGCAAGGATGGGGTACATGGGGCAAAGGGCTTATTCGGGGGCTTTGGCAAGGAGGGTCGTAAGAGAGTTGAGTAGTTCCATTTGATAAGCTGGGTCAAGCCTGGGTTTCCAATAAATGTGCAAGAAATGGCAGGCGCTTGCCAAAACTCGCATTCGCTCAGTGATTATGTAACTCAAACTATACAGTTGCTCGGCAACCCCCGAGCAACAATGTCGAACGTTGATGCCGTACAAATTAGGAATAAATAACTATATACAGGTAAAACACAAAAATAAGTAGTCTCGAAACCAGACGTTCGGGGGGATTCTTTCTCTGAGAGAG
>NHYE01001020.1:0-20301 GCA_002938385.1 Gymnopilus dilepis
GGACTTGACTTTCGGCGCACTCAGCTAAATCAAAAGGACAGCTTTGCACTTCCTCTCTACTGCTTGAATGTGGTAACTGGCTTTCGTATAAAAGGAAATCTTTCTGTCCAAAAAAGGTAAGAAAAAGCTGCAAAATCTGCTCGAGGTAAAACCTGGTAGCCACTTATAGTGGCCAGGCAAATCTCTAGTAATGATGCTGGCCACTACGTATGTAGCAGCCTCTTGGATATACAAGTGTGGTAGATGTCGATTCTCCAGCCTGATTGATTAGGAAGTCTGTTTGTTGCTTAGCGTAATTGTAAAGCTCCCTTTTGGCTCGATTTTCAACGACCATCTGAGTCACGCTCCGGTTTTACTAGTTCTACTACCTTTCAAATCGTCACTCAGAAAGGACAAATGCACACTATATCGACATTCAAGACCACATCAAACGTGTGAGAGATACCATAATGTCGACAAATAGTATAGAATGCAATATAACTGACTGCTAGATTAGTGCCTCCTTGCCACATGATGAGAGGAACTCGCCACCGGATGGTGTGGTTCATGCGCAGCTTCGAAGTCCTCCGGCTTGAGTATATGGTTAATCTTCAAGTGCTTTAAGAGAACCATGCAGTTGCTAACACCCTTCGTACGGGGATCTCCATGACAGGGATTTTGCAACTTTGGTTGTTCCTTTTCCGAGAAGCGTCCATGAACCGCTACATAGGCACCCTGGAGGTTGGCTCCATCCTTCGTGGCCTTATATATTGCGTGACCCTCTGCATGCATGACTGGGTGCTCATTCAGCACTGCAGGCACTAATTGGTTCTTCTCTATGCGGTGACTGAAAAATTTGTGCCCCGATCCTACAGGCTGCGAAGCAAAGTAAATTGCCTTTTTATGGGGAACATGAAGGGCAGCAACCAGCAGAGCATCGGGACGATCGGCTTTTATGCGATCACGAGTTTCCTTTTCCATGATGAGGTCGTAAGCTTGTTTAGCGGCGTGGTTTACTTCATGTGGCTCCAACTTGCGATTATAAACCTCCTTGTGATAGAAAGTGGGTTTCAAATCAGGTAGAGGTGGGTATCGGCCATTCTTGGGCGGATGCTTCTCGTTTATGTATACCTGCCGTTTGAAACTTTCGGGATCCAGTTGTTTCACCCTGCGCTCAAGCTCCACGGACACAGGAAGAGGAAAAGCCAGCTGGAACACAGAGGCCAAATGAAATACGAGGAAGACAGCATAGAGCATTCCTTTCATGATGTGTGGATATTGGAGTTACGATGAGAGGAGAGTCTTGAGTTCTGCAAGCAGATGTTGATTCAGAAGGCGCTCAAAGCAAAATTGTTCGCTGGGCAGATACGTAGTGAGCGGTCAGTGATCAGGTTTCAAATCGATTGCATACCGGATGAGGGTGATTGCAAAACTGAAGGAATACGCGCCAGGCGATCCTAGGAGTAGCTTCTGCCGGAGAAGATGTCAAAGCAGCGTTGGTGAAGACGAGTGTTTTATAGGAGAATCATCCACAACTAAACAAGCTCCAATCAGGAGTTCAAAAGGTATAGTTTCAGAGCCAACATCTTCAGCCGTCCACAATACACGACCTTCGGACGTGGATAGTGGGCAGTGTGCTGATTGAGATGCGAAGAATGCAGAGATTGTTTCCTCGGTTGTTGACTACGAGGGCTCATAGGGTCTAGATGCCACGTCAATAACACACAAGGACTCCCTATGAGTCTCTCACCAGGCACTCGTATACAAGGGGAAATCTACTAGTGGACAATAGCCATAGGCATCTGACTTTTATGGTCCGGGTCCAGCTCCGAGCGTAGTAAAGAAGTTAGAACCAGGAAATGCAGCGAACTGGGGGCTCCGAGTCTGTATCTTTGCGTGCAAACTGTGATCAGCCTGCAGCGATTTCCAGTGTTAATTTGAAACTCGGGCTTCAAATGATGAATTTTGAACAACTTTCTGCCCACCGACTCGGACGCTGTGTGGAGGTAGCGGTTCTGAGGATATTATGATTCAATTCAGAGGAGCTGAAGCTGTGTGTCCTGGAGTAGTTGCAGTATTAAGCTGTGGCGCTCAAGTGGCGCTTCGAGGAAGGACGCACCTATCACGATGATGCACAGTGATAGCGCCCACAATTCACATCCATGATCATGCATATCGATCATGCCTCACACTGGCCAATCAGCGCTCAGCGCTCAGCAGTCATGTCGACCCGTGGCAAAGCGGCACACTCGTGTGAGACTGTTGACTGTTCGTTCGACATATGTTGGCCCGGCGAGTGAGTTGGTGTGGTATGTGTGTTGATGCTCGACGCCGTAGGCGCAGTGATCAATTGTCCACCTTCTTATCAGAATATTACCACAAGTCCCTCCAAGTTCAGCGCCCAGCAATGGATCATGCCTATGCCGAATCATCTGATTTGGGACCCACGATCCAACTGATCGACATTTGATCGCGAATAAGGGATTCCACAATGGATGACTTTCGCCTTTGTCCTTTACTTTCCCCCTACCGCTACCGAAGGGCACGCCCTTCGCTTCTTAGTCTTGTGAAGGGCCATTCTCGATCTCCAGCAAGCCTCTGCAAAGCCTTCTCAGCGTGAAGTCGTCGCTGATTACGCGATTACGGGCCACGGCCATGTCGAATACACCGGCATTCCTCGTCCTTCCACCTTCAATCAGAGTGCAGATCTACGTCTTGGCAGGCCTTGTCAGATCCTGTCCTGTTAACATTAACAAGGAATCTTCGAGAAAGGCCTTCCGAGAAGAACGCATGGAATCCTATCGTCAGGATTATGCAGGGGAGTATGAACACCTGGATATGGAGTTTGCCAGACAAATCAACTGTGACTACGAAAAAAAGAAATATCTCGTTGATACCCTTCACGGAGGTTTGACAGATGGCGAATGCATCTGTCCTCCTTTCCCAATGCAGCTTCTGGCAGTCTGCCGCGCGACTTACGAAGAGGCATCCGATGTCTTATATTCACAGAACAAATTCAAAGTCTTGCTAGGGAAGACCGTCAAGCTGGACCCGAAGGCGATCGCTAAAATGACCTCGCTTTCTATTCGCCTCAATATGTGCTCCTGCCTCTTGGGCCACCTTTGCAACGAACCGATGAATGACCATTGTCACAATTGTCATGCCATGTGTCGGCGGGGCCGAGATATGCCACTATCCAGAAATTCGGACATGTTTGAAGATGTCATCGGCGAGTGGACACAAGCGTGCAAAATCCTGCAGTCAGCTGTCCGACCAGACATGCGATTGAACATTATTTGCGACTGCGCGGACGTGGAAACTGCTCAGATGATTGCCGAACCTTTGAGGAGTCTCCCAAAGGTCACTGAATGCTCAATCCGTCTGGGGCAATCTCCTGCAATGGAATGGCGGCAACTAGCTGAGGAGACGGCATTGCTGTTAACTGGTCGACCCTTGGTCTCACCATTCCGCTTTTCAGACCTTCCGAAGGAACTACAGAAAGAGATCTTATCTCACACCGAATTGGTCTCTCCGTACATTCTACAGGGTAGCAGCGACCTATACACAGAAGACTGTGCTCAAGCGACATTTATTCCTTTCGAGAAAGGCGATGTGGACTGTTGCTTGCAGTGTACGGATGCAGCGGAAGCCTGCTGTTGTTCAGTCAACCATGCCGCCTTCTCAACCACTCAATGCAAATGCTGGTCTTTCCCAGCTGCGCTATTCAACGTCAGTAGAGAGATGAAGCGGGAAGCAACGGCTATCTTCTTTTCTAGAAATCGATTTGTCATATATCAAGATCCATTGTCGCTCAGTCCGTGGCCAGGACGAAATGCACTTTCTCTGTTACGGAATTTACCCCCCGGTTCTCTGAAATACATGCGGTGGATCCGCTTTCATACCACTGATATCGACCTTCATGTCCAAGAAGAGAGAACGGTACTTGATTTGTGGAAAACAATGGCACAATTCGTAGAGCAGCATTGCGAGCCATCGATGCTTACCATTGAGCTCGATTTCTTATATGATAACGAACTACCGAACGTTTACGATCTGGAGGGCATGGTTAAAAGAGAAACAACCTGGCGACTCTATCAGAATATGGTGGGGGCATTCCAATTCCATAGTGGTTTGAGGGATTTCTTCGTTCACCTCGCTTCTCCATATGACCTGTCGGAGGATGGTCAGGCCGATCTCTCGCTGGTGCGCAGGAGCCGGGCGACAATGCTGGAAAAGCGAATCATGGGAGAAGACTATGATAGCCAGGTAAGAGGGAAGTATACAAATCGCGGGCTCTCTCTTCGTGATGAGGTATATTTCCGACTCTTTGGTGAATTACCAAGTAGGCAAGGGACTTGAGTCAATTGTGACTTTGATAGTATTTCGATGGATTCAAAGTCGTTTACATAACGCCCAGAAACCACATTCGACATCTCAAGTTAGATTAGACATGCTAGTAGATCTGCTGTCGCAAATAAGGATTACCATATAATCCAGCCTTCCGCGATTCTAATGGTGTATCGCGGGATTTATTCTGAGCTCGTCAAGTGAGAGTGCGCACCTACGGCACTAGATCTGATGACCTCTTAGGTACCCTTTTCCTGCTGTGGGAACCCCACCTAAAGAGGTGTAAGATTTCGGCAACTGCGGTCCATGGATCCGTCGTGTAGCCACCGTCTATCCCACTGTCGCCTTGGATCAGCTTGGATCCGCCATGTATTGATCCATCTTTCGATCGACTCTCTTCTCTTCGCTTTGTATCTATTGTCATCTGCTGTATCCTTCGATGTATCAGGCGAGGATATGGAAATGGTCATGCGTGTATTCACCATCTATTCATCCATCAGTGGCTGAAAAACATATTCAGTTTTTCTCTGTCCTTTCATTGCCACTTCAGTCCGGGCACACTTGCAATAGAAAAGTTCATTTGAGTACAGAGCGCCGACGGCGTATAAACTAATCAAGACAAAATGTACAATTGAGACACCTCCCAGCCATATTGACTCTCTCCGAGGACCTTGAGAAGTCGTGAAAAAATCACTGGAATAATGGTATTAGTATAGTCATATATACACGAACTTGAGAGGCAAAATGGCAACACACAGAGTGGAGATGTGATCAGAACAAGCGTTCGAGTTACACTAGATAATAACATCACCACTCCACGAATGAGAAGTCGAGTGGTAACTTACATATTTAAGATCATGTGGCCGGACGAAGCTACACAACCTGACATCTCTAGCAAGAGTCAACGACAAGGAAAGGGCATAGAATTGAGTGGGGGAGAGAAGGAGAAGCAAGTAAGCGCGTCGTCCGCAAACGACTGGCGAGCCAACACAGGTGTCAGTGAGTAGCGATACAATTGGCAACAAACCACCGGGTCCCACCAACAAAGGTGGGGCTACAGAACGTCCGACGGAACGTGCACGAAACGACCCGAGTAACGACCCGACAAGTGTCGGCGAGTAGGGATACAAGGCCTCCCGCGCGATGGAAGTGGCGATTGACCTTCATGAAGAGACAAAGGTCGAAAAGCGTATGTACGTGGGTGTTGGTCTGGTTCAAGTTGACGTGAGTGCATGGCACTGCCAGAGCTGCCAGTGACAGTGAGAACGAATGTCCCTAGATCATGTGGTGTGAATATCGTGTTGTGGCAGTGCTACTGTCGTGGCATTGCCATTGTCAATGTCATTGTCACTGCAAATCTGCATTGATTTCTCGTCACGTGCGTGCCAACGCGTCGCGCGTCATTGGCAATGACACTGACAGTACTCAGTATTCTCAAAGTGGAAAGTAACAATTTTTTAGATACTATCATTTCAAATCTGAATTCTAATAGTCCGGCATCTCTTCTTCCGACTAATAATAAGACAAACCCTGCGGAACTTATCAAATTTATATACATTTACATACAAGGGCCAAGGTATCGAAGAGTAGATTACTCTAGTACGGAACGACTATATGTATCAATACGAAGATGTATCTCGCTGGAGATTTCTTCGATCGGGATCCTCGGATGAATGACGACAACAGATAACGATGAGATTAACCTTCGGGATCTCTCGGCCGCCGAGATATATAATTGCTCAGATAAGGCTCTGACGCGGATAAACTCTCAATTGAATGAGCCGAGCCTGTCTTGCCTGACACGCTCTTATGTATTATGATCTCAAATGATTATTCCACGACGAGTGCGGCAATACATCTAGTCTACTAGTATAATCAAAGAGTAAAGATGAGAATAGATATTATTGGCTGGCACAACAGGAAGCCCAAAGACCTGACCCATGCCTCCCGCCGACTCACGTGCATCGGGCTGGTCCGTGCGAGTTTTGATGCAGGTTCCGATTCGGCAAAGGCTCCTGATCCCATCCAGAAAGAACGGCGATATGTATGCATGGACCTTTTCTGACCTCGCAGGCCCGCAGCTCAGCTCGCTTTTGTGAAAAATGGCTTCGCACTGGTAGCTCCCAACGACGACTACGACTTGGTCTTTGTCCACCTTTGCCTGTCCTTCTAACCCCGAAAGATACATCCGTACTCAAATCCACGTTATCGGTTCTTCGGAGTAGGCGCTCTTGTCCTGTCGGTATACTCCTTTGCTACCATTTTTCTCTGTTTGCTTCCTCGTGCCTGCAGTGAGCAACCTCTTTTTCGTGGGCTCTTTTGTTTTCACTTCTCTGACTTTGCCTCCTCCGGCCCACAGCGAGCGATGTTCTGTTCGGTATGAGACTTTTCAGCTGGAATTCCGAAATGTTTCATGACGGTTCAGTTCAATCCAAGAGTGTGGTTACGAGACGTGTGTACTAGACCCGGATCTTCAAGACGAGGATCAGGTAGATCAGAGCAAATTTCAGACCCTCGTCGAAGATTGCGTTTTGTTGCATTGCTTTACTCGCCAGCAATGTTGTATCTCTTGCCATCTTTGCTGCTTCATTTCCACCTGAACAATGGAGAGATTTTACTCCCATCATTGCCTCTATCCTTCTCTATCGCTGTTTGATCAGCCTCCCAGCCCTATTATAGAGATCCTGGAATGGGCACGAATGTGATTGGCATCCCTCCTACGGCTGCCACTCGATTGCTGTTGCCATCGCCGATGGATCGCTCAAGCTGGCGATGTGGTAGGAAACTTGAAAACTGGGTATCCACTGCGTGCTACGTCAAAGCATCACTTCATTGCGCCGTTCTGAGGAGCTGCCCTCTGGTTTCTGTGACGTTTGGCTTTGTTCATCCTGTTCGCAAAGGGGTTTCCTTGTGAGGTGTGATTTTGGGTCGTTTGAATCAAACAGATCGTCTTCTAACACTCAATTTCTCTCCAGTAACACATCCGGCGAAGATATGGTGCACCGTTCGCCTCCGCCTCTGTCTCTGTCGTCATTGCTGTCATCGGTCCCAAACTCCATTGGTTTCTTTCCTACTCATAAGGGCTTGGTGAGCTAACTCTTCAGGACCCCTGCGTATACCGCTATCGCTCCGGGTATCATCAGCGTAGGCACTGGTTTCTCATATGTGGCACATTTCCTTTGCTAAAATTTCTGCCCTTCTCTAGACTTACTTCGTTATAAAGAGTTCTCTGCGTCTCCAGTGAGTTGGCTTCCTAGCGCCATCATGATTCGTTGTTCTCATTTTCTCATCACCTTCCTCACGTCATTCAGTGACGCCATCGATCTCGCCTCTGCCTTGCCTACATTGACCATTTGCTTGCCATGGTGAACCTTACGACATCTTCTGGCACTTGCTCGACACTATGGTGGCCTCGTGATGGTGACTTCCAGTCTCTCCAACCTGTGGCTGGCATAGTCAGTCTGTCTGCCTATCAGGACGTGGAATGTGCTTCAAGTTATTGCTCGCGATACGTCTTCAGGTCTTTGAGAGGATAGCCAAGGTGGCATTCTTGTCAGCTGCGGACGTCCTGCTGTGTAGGTACTACCCCTCTTCCTTGCCGATTTCGCTGTCCCTTCTGAACAGGTCTTGATGAGCCTCGTCAAGTATGGCGAGCGCCCAATCAATTTTGTGAGCTTCAACTGACTGGTTGGTGAGTTGATAGCATCAAGAGGTCTTTGACTTTCTAACGCCTGGAGTTTGATCAGGGATGGGCAACCGCATCCGGCCGCCGTCGATGAAGAATTTCAAAGCTGGAAAGTTTTGATACCTTAGCTTAAGGGGATATGTTACCGAAAATTATAGTGAATATATCTAGAGTGCTTCCATTGCAGTGGCTGTGTCATAGTAGATAACTTGCCTTTTCTTCGAACTTTTTGGACTAACATGCCCTAACTAAGTCCTTCCGCCTTGACCATCTTTTTACGTCTTTCTCTAACTGACCTGACTGGTTGGTTGAGGGACCTAGACTGTCAGAGGTAATCCAAATCGGCAAACAGCACCTCATCTCGTGTAGTATTGTGGCAATCCCAGCATGAAATTTCTCTCTGAAGATCGTGTTATGCCGGTTTCTCAGGTCGAAGATTCTGATGCATCTTGTCCCTCGTTCAAAACATCTTGCATGGGTCAGTCTTCCCAGTCAGTGGCGCTGAGGTCGAGCTGATTAAGAGGAATAGCTCCGGGGCAACAGGACACAGGTCTTTTTCGCAGTACACCCAAATGCGATGCGCCATCGTGGACTACCGCCCGTAAGTTGTACTGATTGCGTGGCCTGAATATCAAACCTCTCATGCCAACTGTGTTAGCACGCGTCCAGCTCCCTCCTCTAACAACATTGACCATAGGCCTCCAAAGTCGATACGGTAGTCTGGACTGTCATCCCAAAGGACGGCACTTCACCGAGCATTGTGCGACCGGAGATCCTCCACAGTCAACTCAATCAACCGCTAGTACTTCGACGGAGATAGCATTGGATGGCATACGGCGTGTTCTTGAAACTGCCGCCCCTCATAAACATCATCATACCGATTTGTCAATCGCGAACCTTCCTGCGCCCTTCCTTTCGCCCAAGGTACCTCTTGATAGGACATGTGAAGAAACAAGAACTGGAGAGAGCGTGTACGCTCCTCCGAGGTCTAATGCCGCAACATCAAGCACAGAGACTCGATCTGACCTTAACCAGGAAAGAAAAAGGAGAAAAGCACGGGGAAGCACCAATCGCTATCGGGTCAGATTCACTGCAAAACGAATCAAGACGTCTGGGGCTTCTATTCATGGTCATTGGGAGAATATCGGCACCTTTTCCTTGGAGCAAAATCCACAAACTCAGAAGAAGAAACGTCATTCGCCAGAAGAAAAGAGATCGGGTGGGACTCCAAATTTCGCGACACCCCGAGCTTCCTGTCTCCATCGCATTCAGAGATGCCAAGTGCAAGAATCGAATCTGCTTGACCGTCAAGTGTTGTGCACCACTACAGATTGCGCTGTAAACCACTTCCCTCTTCGCTCGGAATTTGTACCCATGCATTCTGACATGCCTCCGCCGACTCAATATACTCCACTCTGCATCGCCGGGGGGCCTCCGTATAAATCAGTTCCTTATGTTCCAGATATGCCTCCTCGAGAGGAAAATTTCTTGACGCTTACAGACCTATACAGGAGGGTGACTCGATTTGCCGATCGTCTTGCCGAAAGGTTGTCAGAGATAGAGAATTCGTAGGCTCTCACATGTACTATTCAGGTCTTTATCACTCTGCGAAGACTACGTAACGAAATATGAGACTCATCAGAGCAAGCCTGGTCATTTATTGAACTTCTTAGTGAGCTACGTGTAGCCCTCAGTTGACACTATTTACTTCATAGTTGTCCTTCAGTATTACTCTTGTTAATCTTTCCCCTCACAAACCATGCCCATTATCATCGCGAAAGGCTCATTTTCCACCTCTATACCTAGACATAGGAGATCTGAGATGTGTGCTTATCGCTCTCAGCGACGTTCGGCGGAGACCAAAAACCCCGAGGTCATACTACATCTTGTCGGAGTAGCCAAATCGATATTATTTACACCGTCACTGCTGTTATTGTGTCAATGAACTCAGTGCGACAGCAAGGAGGCGCATTGACCTACCTTCTTCGTGAGCCGTCTACTGCATCGGCCTCGTGCCTGAGGTCAGCGACAGGAAGCATGACGACACTACTCCTTCTGACCCTTGCCCAAGGTATGACGAGCACGAGTCCTTTGACCAATTTAGTCTATGGATATCGAGAAAATTATCAGGGGTCAGCTTGATGCTGAACATACCACGAACAAAACAGGACATTGTCGAGCGCTATTTTATCGGTGACAAGAAATTTCAGCAAAGCGACGTTTTCAAATTGATGTCCATACGACCTAGAGGTTCGAAAGCCGCAGTAGATCATGGACGATGTGATTCTTTTTCTACGAGGTTCGAGGACATCTCCAGGGCTCGGCCAGTTTTCTGTTGCTAGAGAAATACTGGCAAGGAAAATTAGACAATGAGATAGGAGATACACTTGAACCAAGCACGCGCCGAGAGTGCGGTGCCCACCAAAAAGAACGTGTAGCTCCATTTCCCACCACCGGCAGAGTAAAGACATGAGACTAGGGTGGGTAGCTCACAGGTCTTCTTACGGCTGGTTTCTGCTGGGTTATCTGGATGCATCAAACCAGGACAACACTTCCTCTGTAAGGAGTACTGCACCGTTAATGAGTACACTCTTTTTTTATAAATTCCGGAATACGTACGTCAATAGCTAAGCGCACCCTCTTATCTTTCGTGTGTAATAAGCTTCCGAAAGGATAAAAACCATGACAGACTCAACATTTCGCTGTAACAACGTTAGAACCACCCGGCGTCGTGAGGCTCGCCCAGAAGCCTTGTATATCCTGTGACACGGGCACAATCCTTGTACTGGCTTGGCGGTTGGTCTCTGGAATTTCCAGAATTCAACACTACGATGGAGGACAACTCATTTCAGTCAAATTGAATCCTAAGTCAAGGTCTGGGTTTAGTTCGAAGTGTAGACTGAGTTCAACATTACCGAATCCGAGCATGCGGGCTGCAACAGAGATGTATCATGGATATGACCAGGGCTTGAGGAACGACACGGCCAGCGACTCTGATCGCAAGATGATAATCATGGCTTTCCAAATGATCGTCGATCAGAGCTCAGCGCTCAGGCCTCAGGCTGAGCTCCAAGTCAACACAAGCAAACAGATGGGATCGAGATAGGTAAACTTGCATCCCTTTTAAATTTTGTCTTCCAACCCCATATTGAGCATGTCGATCAACCTAATCTCAAAGGAAATGTGAGTGGTCAACCAGACCTTGAGTTCGATAAACTGTCGTGAGCTGATTCGTATCTCAGTTTCGTGGATATTCTTCGGTGGCTGGGTTTGTTGATTCAAGTCTTATGGCTTTTCTGCCGGAGGTAAAGATGGCTCTGCGGAAGGAATGGTACTAGGACATCAAAAAGGCTACGATATGCGGTAAAACCTAGTGTGAAGGATTCGCTTCGATGTGGCTCGCTGCAGTCAAGTACCGAAAAGGAGGTAAGTAAGTGAATTTTTGTATGTCCCCGAAGTTGACGTATGTCTTCCTTGAATGGCGTTCGTCTCAGTACGCTAAAGCCAAGCCTCCAATCAACTTCTGGGGATGTCTGAAGCACTCAACATACACAAGCTTCCTTGCCAGATTCTTTCTCGCTATAAGCTTCTCTTTAGGTGACTAACCGATCCTGGTCTATACGGAGGTCGGCAAAGTGCAACAGAACAATGTACAGACGGAAACAGCCAGACGTTCATGGCGGTTCTCTCTCACGAGCCTATTGTTGTTGTTGTGCTCTCGGCTCGTCCGTTTCCTCTGGAAATTGATCAAGCAGGCGCCAGGAAGTCTGTGACGACTCAAGACCTTAGCTTTTGCACTTGTGAACGACGCGAATCATCTGTCGTCTGGAAAGTCGGCTCACACAGGGTGGTCAATCGGAACCCATTATCATTTCGGGTTGAATGTCTTCGCACAGTGGAAAGTTTCAAAGAGCCTTCGTCGATGTGTTGCGAACGTAGACGGGATAGTCGATACACCCTTCATCGGGCACTCTCCGGCTCACCGGCTAACGGCCACTCTAGGGATCATTTGATCTTGACCAGGACGGCGGTCTTAGAAGCCTGAGATAACGACCAGTCCTGTATTATCTGATCAACTATACGGCAAGTACCCAGAGTCCTCCCTTTTTCTTTTGGGACTCAGGTCGCAGGCTGAACGGAGCACTTTCGCCCTCTGCTCATCCCCAACGACGGAGTTACCAGCAACAGCGCTGTATGGACTACGGCTGGGCGTCCGCCGTTGCCTTCCAAAGTCCAATTTTGGGACGGAGCCGTCGTCGTACACCCGCGGTCTCAAGAAGAGGGACAGAGGCAAGTTGTGGAGAGCATGTGAATGCCGCAACCCATTCCCCATCAACATTCAATCCAACTCACAACCCATAAATTGCGTCTACGTTCGCGCTCCGGGATGGTCTTCCTCGCCCAGCCCACATCTTCCCAGCGTCCCCTGCGTCTCCTCAAGACCTCAAGATTTGTTCCTCAGAATGCAAACTCGGACTGTCATCCAATTTGTATGCCAGTGATCTGTTATCTGTACCAACAATGTCCTCGGATACCCTCTACAGACATTAGTGGATTTGGGCCCCCACTCCTCAAGCAGAGTCGTCGGTTCTTCCTGCAAGAGGTTCTGAAGCCGCTTGGACCGGCTGGGCTCCAATCAGTATTACTATGTCGCCTTCGGCAGCAATGTCCTCTTCGCAAAGTGATGAGACCGATGGATACCGTGATGCACCGTTGCCTTTGAACCCCAATCTTTCTATCAGCGGCCTTGAAAATGATTTCAATTCCAACCTTTCTGTCGGTTCCGTCCATTCGTCCCTTGCAAAATCTGCCATCTATGTTGTCAACGTCGGTCAACAAAGGCCCCCGTTTAATTTCTCGACTTTTGACGTTCTCGTGGTATCATATGTTCCCGTCGAACACCCTGTCCTTACGCCAGAGTGAATTTATCGGCGGATGCTGCCATCAAGCTGGAGATGCAGCAACAGCAGCGGCGCTCCAATCATGATCTCGTCGTCTCCTCTATGTGTTTCCCAGTTTGTCGTATCGCGGTACCTGTGATTTTCGAGCCTACCATGTGTGCCTCGTCCACAAGCAACTAGAAGTACTCGTTTTTCTGCGGAAATGCATGACGCTGGTCGAAGTTCGTGACTCTTCCATCCGAATCTCGGGGTCATGAAGGTCACGCAAAGAGACACTGTGCTTGTGCTGGTTTCAAAGTGTGGCGACCCTCGGTCATAATTTCTAAATCGCAATGCCTCGAGGTCTCAATAATTCAACGGTATCTGCTGCCAGGCATCGTAAAATTGTCTAGGGAGGTCGTGATTTCTGCTCCTGACATGGAGATGCATTGTTGACTTGGCGGTGACCTGACAGCCCAGAGTCGGGACTCGACCTCTTGGCGGTGGTACATTTCCAACAAGGAGGACTGTAGACAGTCTGAGCGTTGACTTGAAAATTTCATTAGTTGCACCGCCTTTCGATCATTGGACCTTCCTTGTCACATGAAATGAGATTGCTTCGCTGCAGAATCCAGCCAAGTCAATTTATTCTAGATATGCAGGCTTCAATGATATTACGATTACTACTCTCTTATTATGTCTCGTGTTTACGTCCTGCCATGCCTTTTTGTCTTCCCTGACTTTCCTCCTCGCAATCAAGTCCATTTTGTTCCTGTGTTCATTGCTTGGACCATGAGCCGCTTCTCGTATAAGAGTGCTGTTGCTGCCACCCTTCTTCCTTGATTGAGACTCGCTCCAGTGATTGGATCACTTGGTCTTGTCTTTGCCTTGCACGGTTTACCTGTATTTTTTCCTATGAATAACCAAGGCACTGGTCATCGCTGGTAATTAGGTGCAGCCGGTCGAACACTCACTGAAGAAAGCACCTTGAATTCGAAAGCATTTAGTGAGCTGAGGATCACTTCCATGAGTCATCAGGCCCAAGATAACTGGCTGAATTCCTTATTCAATAAGTCTGCTCAGGCCACCAGTGCGGCTCAAACCATTTGGCGCGAGAGTAAGTAGCAGGTCAAGGAGACGAGATGGTTATACGGTTACTGCATTCGATATTTGGACTCCGCCCCAGATGTGCGTGCAGCTGCAGTGCTTACTCACCATCTTTGCTCGTAACCATCGCAGATCTTTTTTTTGCAAGAATCAGAGATGTAAGTCGACCCAAATGTTTCTATGCGAAGTATACTGATGACGGGATGCCAAATTGACCAGAGAATCCCTATTGGTTGTATGTTCATGCCAGTGGTGACACCTGTTCGCAGCCCTCCGACCCCCCAGGCCAATGCTGCTGCCGATTCTGGCAAACAAAAACGCCAAAACGTCATTTACTATCTGACAAGCCGATTGAGAGCTATAGTCTTTCACCACCTAGTCAGTACTAGGGAAGGCAAAGCTAATAAGTTGTGGGACGGATACGCTTTAAGTGAGCTGGTAAGACGTTTTGACTTGTGGCTATACTGAGATTTTGGTGTTGAAGTTGGACATTAGCGGTTTGCAGCAGAACACTTGGGCTTTGCTGCTGCTCTCGACTTTGATCTACACGTCCCCTCTTTTCTACGATCCCTCTTTTCCCGGGTCAGCATTCAGAGTACCCAAATGTCCTCCGTTCTGACTTCAGATATGCGTTCTTTAATCTTTGCTTCGTCGGACGAGGTCTCGTCGCCATTCCTTCGACAAGCCGATACTTATTTAGATCAGTGGTGGGACCCATGTTCCGCTTCGCAGCCCTCCGCACTCACTGATGAGCACTTAAATGCTGCTCTTCGTTATCATCTCCTGGTTCTTGAATATAAGAAAGGAGGCCAAGGTCAAGCGACACACTTACTCAAGGTCCCGGGTTCTAGGACTAGCATTTCCAAATGCTTCGCAATGAAGCGGCCCTGCAGTCAACAGATACATTGGACACCATTGGCATGTCACCAATGTTCGACAAATCTCGAGCTGCTTCGTGAAGTCTCAAATGCTCTGACTGAATTAAAAGTAGATATCAAGACACTTCGGCATGCAAATTCGTGCTGTACAGCCTGCGTGGAGCAATTGCAGGAACACACCCAAAAATGGACCATCCTCGTCGACAACATAGATCCAAACCGTTACAAGTCGCCTCCGATGCCAGCCAGAATTTAACAAGAATGTCTCTGCTATGCACACATTACAATTGAAGGTGGAGTATATATATTGACCCTCCTGCGCGGTGGAGTGTAACAACCTGATATTCAGCTTCAAATAGTTGCTTTCTTGGGTGGTGAAAGACCGGACATAAAGTCTAGAAATTCTGAGAATGCATGTCCTTGGTAGATAAGTCTATGTAGAGCGATATATGCTGATAAGGATAGAGGCAATTCTATCTCGACATCATGGTCACATCGAGCACGAAGTGGCAGTCATAAGATGGCTAGACGAATACTTGTGAAATCGGCTATAATGAATATGGCGTACTTATGTGGAGACCCATAAGTATTTCGGCTTAAGCTGAAGATTTGACGCGGTAGATGTGGTGTAATTGGGAGTTGAATGTACCTTCTGCTCCTCCCCCCCAAAATGCGCTCCTCACTGCACTCTGTATTCTTTATATCCTGCTTAGATATTCTGCAGGTTCGTTGGCTCGACCATTCTAAATAAAATAAATATCTAATCCCGAGTTTTGGGGCAGTACCCCTTGTGCTACCCACCATATACTGATCCATCCTGCTTAAAATGAAAATGCGACGGTACATTCAGCCCCCAATTACATCGCATCGACCACGTCAAATCTTCAATTTAAGTACGAATTTTGTGTGTAATATCTGGTATAACAAACCTATGAATTATCTAAGGTAAAGACCCAGAATCGAGAGCACCACAAGGTGCGCATCATCGGGGAGGAGAATAAGGACAAGGACAAGGAAAAACCACCTATTTTAGCTTTTTACATACCTTCCACTGCGCTAAATCGGACGCACTATGGCTCATTCAAAAGCTACAGATGCACTATATTGAACCGCTAACTTCATCAAAGGCGAGTGATTGCCTAGGGTGCGTAATCAACGAATTTCTGTCAACCTTTTCGAGGTTACATATGTTTAGAGCTGACTTGTATGGGAACCACCCCCTCACTTTGGCAGATAAGGAGCTCTCTGAGTTCGCCTTGATGAATATAATTCATTTATTTACTTCTGCGGGCCAGGAAACCCCGTCCTGAAGCGCACCAAAGCAAATACCAGTCACCTTTTGGGCTATGTTTTGGCCTTTTCCATGTTTTGCATATGTTAAACCTCATAAAGCAGTACATTTTTGGTGTGTACAGGTTTGTCTCGATGACTACTATCAATCTGGATACTCAAAAATGGGGGGACAGACAGTCCTGGAGTGTAGTAAAGCGAAATCCCATTGTTTGATGTCTGATCTATAAATAATACCACCACCCATCAGCTATCTCACCCCGGAAAAGGCAAGCATCAACTACATCTAGCTGCATCCATCCCCTATTGCACGATTTTGGGGTTAATTGGATGACTTCCCCGTCGCGACTAGAAAGCTAGATTATTTTCTAAATCCTCCCCAAGGATACTAAGCGAGCTCTTCAAGGCAGTTCCCATCAGTCCCCGAGGACCCCGGAAAATATTTTGAGCTCCGATCCATTTCTAAACTTTGAATCTGGCCGAACAAAAGCTGTTTCTAGACTTTGCTGAGCCTACTGAGTGGTAGGCGGTAGGCAAGCAGTCCAAAATGGGCGAGAGTCCTCGTCTCTCAATTCGAACTCCGATGTTGGCACCCCGTTTACATCTAGAATTTAGTATCCAGAATCCTAGTCGCGACGGGAATTCATCCATTATGGTACCAATTAATTTGTATAGGTCAATACTATTTAAATTCGCACGAATAGCATGTACTAGGGTACTGACCCAAAATAGGCAAACGTCCTGAAATAAGGCCGGGAATGCGTGATGTCATGAAAACTACATATTCTAATTATAGTACATCTTTTTATAGTACATTTTCATTCAATATCTATTACAAGGCACAGGCCTTGCTTCACTGTGGTCTCAAAGGCCGATACTCTACGTATTTTCGTACCAATTCAATCAGTAAGTGACGACCCGTAGATAACGAAAGAGAGTATTCATATGTCTGCTGGCTTCTCAGCGAAACGAGGCTTGAAGTGCCCTTTTTACTTGTCTACTTCGACTTGCGTTTGATCTTCAACCGAATATTCGGAGCCTGAGTGAGTGCGTCGTAACTGCACAAGCCAGTGAGATATGCTGATGGAAATTGTCGGCCGCATTATAGACCAGTTGGTCATCATGGCCGACGTTGATCTGGACCCGTCCGTTTAGTGAGCGACTTCCTGTCGCAATGGAATGATTCGCTTTCCTAAAGAAAGTCATGCCGCCGCAACCATGGAAAGATGTGTAGCGCGAAAGCGTAGTAGCGAGAGTAGCGAGAGTAAACTGCGGCTGTTATACACGAGATGAGATGGTGATTAGGATTAGGTACGGAAGCACTGCCTCTTAACGCAGAAGAACAAGGATTGCTAACGCGTATTGAGGCCAAGCGTCCTTCGACGATTCCCAGTCATTCACGTAGCCCGAGCACGACATGAATCGCACTGCAGCACACGTTCCAGTCTAATGCCTTCACAAATGCAGTGCCAGTTCTTGACAAGTGGTCGAGAGAGTCCAAGGAAGTCCAAGTTCAAGGCAGAACGAAGATGGTTGGCAAAAGTAGAACGGAACAATTGAACTCAAGATGTTTTTCAAAAGCAGAGGGTCAGTCGCCGTTGCTCGAGATGACTGTCAGGATCTAATATTAGGCGGCGTGCAGCTGCCACCCAGGGACCTTCGCCTTAGTGCTCCTACAGGCCGGGGATTCAAATCAACGTCGCTCGGCCGAAGAAAATTTGTTTGGACGAATCGACTGCCAGTCTCAACTTCTCCCTATATCCCAAGATTCTTACTGGAATAAGGGCAGCGGTCGCCTAGTTCAGTTCTGCCAGAAACACCCTTCCTCGGTAAAACCCCACTTCAATGCATAGGAGGCCCTGCAAGGTCGCAATCTGTTCATCAATCCTCCCGTCCTCGAGAATGGTCCAAGTCGAACGTTGCACCGTCATCAAGGCTAGCATTGTCACTATACTATTTTGATAATTTTCATTGCCAGCTGGGAAGTGAAAGAGGAAGAGTTATACGAAGCCGTCTTGGTTGGTGAAGGAGTCGATATCGAATATCGATATCGATGGTAGCTTCAATGGCTGCTTACTTCTTGTTGAGGATGTAGTAGACAGAATCCTCGATTCAAACGGGCCATTTTTCGTCTCCACGGCCTTGGGGCGTTTGACTTCGTGGCGAATCGCATCCTCCACTCCCGCCTCGCGAGAAAGTTGTACTTTCCCCGCTCGACAGCCCAAACTCCACCAGGACGATATCAAGAACGATCCTTTCTTGCATGAGCGCTCGCTGCGAGAAAGCCTCAAACACAGCCCCAACGACCTCCCTTGGACTCGGATGCCTCTTCAACCATCTATACACCCTCACCACCTCCTCCCTTGCCCGCACTCCCTTCATGAACCATAAGCAAGCCTTCGGCGTCTCCTGAGCGCAGCAGCGATCCTGCTACTCGGTTGACTAGGGTCTTTGCGCTTGAAGGGGAAGGGTCTCAGGCAGAGGGTGGAGGGAGAAAAATGTGTCGGATACGATTGTCTCAAATTGAGAGCATCCGGGCTCATTGATGGAGTTGGACAAGGGAGATTCGTAGAGAATTATTGCGGGTGGGTTGAGAGGTGGTACCAGAGCCGAAGGATAGGTCCGAATTAATTGAAGATGTCTTCTGTGGGGTTAGTTAGAGGATGTTGTCTATCTCGACCCTAGAAATTACAATGGCAATATCGGTGCTCTATACCTTGAGAGGAGATACGTAATAAACACGTACAATTGGACCATCTCTTCCCTAGTCAAGGCCCCATCTGACAAGCAGTTCGATACATTTCGCTAGCAAGCCTCCTCCACCTAAAGATCTGCGGAGCAGAGATATGAACAAAGCGACATTTGTTGCACGGGGCAACAAATGGAAAGGGATACATAATAAAAGTGCCTGAAAGGGTGGAATACAAAACGATAGGCTTGGGTTTGCTGAGCCGCCGGAAGACGGCGTGGTACATCCATCAAGATTTGCCTGGACAGATATTTGCCTCAGTGAAAAGCTTTAGCGAGTAAGCTGGGAGGGTGAGCACCTATCCCTGGCTGGCCGATGATAGCGCTATGTCATCCAGATCTATGTCCGTCCAGTACTCAAGAACGTCGTAGCTGTAGTATTGCGAACTGCAATCTTCTGCGTTTGAAGGCCACTGCCTTCAAATCGATGCCTTGGTAAGGAACAGAATTATCGATCGAGGACAGAACACCTCGCCTTCGACTGTGCTCTGAAACATAGATCACGAGTTGTTGTTCCAATATCTCCAGTCGACTTCATGCTGTATACTGCATCTCCAAAACACGCTCTAGAACGCCAATATCGCGCTCTGAACTTGGTGGTCGATGGCATCGTCATGAGAGACTTGGTGGACGTTTCATAGGCTGGAAGTCTCTGTACAAGTGCTCACGACGTGTGCCAGTGTGGGCCAGGGGCCCATTCTCGAGAGGCATGAAGGAAAGTGACTTTGAGAAACAGAGGCGACGACCCAATTCATGTGGATGTTTCGAGGTCGAGGTCGAGGTCGCTGCAAGGTGTTCGACCACCAGCTTTCGTCAAAGGCGTTTGATTGTGCAAGCAGGAGTGCCTCTGGAGAAGCACGTATAGCATTTGAATGGCGGAAATGGGCAACTTCACCATCCCAAGGGCGATCCAGAAAAGGACGGTCTCGGATCGTTGACCGATTTTGACCGATTACAACCGAAGGGACCGATTTGATAGCACGTGATCCCATGACGTCGCGAGAGCGCGCGCTCGCGAAGCGCGTCTTGACCTTGTAGAGCACGGAAAGACACCACGCGAGGGTCGAATAAATCTAGAAAAATTTGGAGGGGTGGAGCGCCGTGTTTAGCATAGCTACAATAAATGTAATAGACTATTAGATGGCGTTCTGGGCCATGAAATGTATTTTTAATGATTTGATTTGTGTGTGCAGGAAAGAGGAAAAGTGACCTAGCTCGGTCAATTCCCCATCGATTTCCTTAATTTCTAAAGCATTTTGGAGTGCAATGTAACTCCAATGTAGCGCAAATAAAACGAGAGGCGCGTAAGCCCACATTCACAGATGAAAAATGTCATTTAGCCCAAGGTACAAAGTACAAAATTAGAGAAATAATGCCTGACATGCTC
>NHYE01001020.1:20414-35687 GCA_002938385.1 Gymnopilus dilepis
ACAAAGTACAAAATTAGAGAAATAATGCCTGACATGCTCAATTTGTACCCAATGACTTCTAATTTTTTTAAAAAAACACTGCTCTACTATATTTCTGCATAGCAATACATTTTGGCTGCAAGTTGCTGGTCTCACCGTGGGTAGAAGTGTGATCTTCCCTCATTTTCGCATTTTTCGGAGTAAGAAGGATATTATGCACCATTGATCATTCAGAAAATTTGTATCTACTCATTAATAGAAGGAGTATTGCCTCTAAGTACAGCCTATTGACTGAATTTGGCCTGCATTGGCACTCCCAGCCGTTTATTTGACTTACTTGTACTGTCCGGCAAGGCAAGGTTACATGTGTGAAATACCTGCCAAGTAAGGAAATCCCTTAGGAAGGATTCTCGCCCCGGAGGGCGAAAGCCTCAGAAACGTCCAGATTTGGACTCTGAGAGCCCTTGGAATCACCAATTTTTCAGGAGGACAAGAGAGGCACATCTACTTTGATCAGCGATCAAAAGTCCGCGAAATTGTTGACCAGGCCAGCTGACGGACAATCGGCTTGCTGCGAAGTACAAGGCTTCTCGCCGTCGGAATTCACCTTATGAGTTAGCCCTTGCTTGCTTCAATGCTCTGAGGCCCCTTGAGCATTAGTCAAAGACTTTTAATACGCAGGCGGTCTATCAGAAATGTTTCGCTACATATTGTTTGCCTTTTGTTTGTACGCCATGCCTAAAAGGCACTTGCCCCTTCAAAGCTTCAAAGCTTCACGTCCAATTGCCTCGGTGCTTTTCTGTGCGCCAGCGCTGCCGTAGAACAAACTATTCCCTTATAGATGATATTCTTCAGTGATTCTTGCCTGACAGTCGCCTGACTCTGCCTAAAAATGACAATCTGCCGAATTTCTTTCGAATATTCTCTCGCAATCCTCAGCCTTGCTCAGCGATCTCCTGCGAAGAAGCCCTGACCTCTTCTGAATCTTAGAACCTCGGGCAACGCTGATTTGAGAAATTGAGACGATGCCAGAAGGAATTGAAACGAAAAACTTACCAACTTGGAGACCACCGTTTGCCCCACGACGTACAAAGCGGTATTATGGAATTTTCCATAACGGGTCGTGTCAGCGAGCACTGAAAAGAGCCAATGGCAAAGACAGCGGACCAGATTTTGCGCACCCGTAAACCTTGCACTGCTATTCCCCACACCTGCATACGTGCCGCCAATTCACCGTGCAAAGCATGATCTGCTAGAACATCGCCGTCAGCCAGGTGTCGAAGAAAGAAGAGGGAATCGACTCGCCTCAAGTCTTGCTTGTCCGACAAGGTCATATCAATAGGATTATGTCTACAAAAATGTGAGCCTAGGACTGTGAAACGGACTCTAGTGACTCAACTTTATCGTGCGAGGGAGGGAGTGCACAGGTGGAAGAACAGGACATCGATGGTCTGTATATGATGGTGGCGAACGATAAAGCAAAGATTGAACGCGATAAGGATTTCTCCGGTCACGTGCGTCGTAGTTTGAATATCCTTCCACTGCCAGCCTCTCGATGACTTCAGGCGGGACCGCGTTACACTTGGGAGCGCCTACCATCGAGATTCGACAAGAGAAGAGGAGGTGCAGTTGTGAGAGGCAAGAATTCTAGTGTGAGAGTGCGGTTCCCGTAACGGTAGATCTCATGATCATGTTGCCGTGGCTTTTGGCTGGTTCGTAAGTTCTTTGGCCAGTTCGCAAGTTCGACTCAGTCTCAGTCCGCCTATCGTTGCATTGTCGCTCGCCAGTAGAAGTGTTACCTGAATCAAAAGTCATGCAAGGGTCCTTCCATTTGGCATGGTTTCGAGATGAATGATTGCACAATTAGACATAGCAGCAGAGCTTCAGCCTGAAATAACTCTGCAAATCTATATTATCCGAGTACAATCACAAATTTTGAACTTCGTTGTCATCAGCAGCCAAATGCAACGCCATCGAAACAGGCCATCACATACATCACCGATTCACACCCGATCCCACACGTTCTACTTGCGCGGGGGTCATGCTCGTAGGGCCTGAAGTGTTATGAATATAGGTATGGTCACCGGTGCGACCTGGACCTGAACAACGACCAGGACCAGGGACAGGGTGAGCGAGGGCGCAGCGCCAAACTCGAAGCTGACGTCTTTCGCCTCGAGAACTATTGTTTCAATTCGTCGACTGTTAGCGGCTGCCTGCGAGGATGCGCCACACCCATGCCCACACCCACACCATTCGCCTTTTGAATATCATTCACCTTCTCACCTCGTCCTCACCGTCCAGCAATTCTCACTCTTCCCTCTCCCTACTGTCTTCCCTATCATCATCCTCTCCACCCATACCCAATATCTGTTTTCTGCAATCTGGCCCCGATACCGCACGACGACCAGATCGTCAACAACTTGAGCGGGCCGACGGCTACGATAGCCGATTGTCTAGGGCTGGGTGAAGTAGCCTATTATTCCGCGGACGCTCATGCCAAATATCACCTGTAGGTGAGTGGTCAGTAATTTTCTATTGAAAAGGAAGGGTGGTGGAAAGGTGGTGGAAAGGTGAGAGGGAGGGGGTGAGGGACGAGGAAAGGAGACTGACAGCCACGAAGGACGCGGGGAGGAACACCATTGAGAAGTCGGCGACTCTCATGCCTGGATGCAGAGCAGAGGGAACGGTCAGTATATTCGCACGCACAGGCTAGCAAGCAAGAAGAGGAAAGAGGAAAAAGGATAGACCTACCAGCACTGTCCCTCACAGTCGCCTCCGTCGACTTCTGAGGCATCAACCCGGGATGCGGCGTATTCTTTACAAACATCGTCCTGTTCCTAAAATTCCGCAGGAGGGAGTCGTAGTGCAGCGAATGAGCAGATGTCATGCAGCTCTTTGGTGAGCGTAAAGTCGTCTGTTTGGATAACCTCAAATTTCTATACCACAGGGAAAGGGAAAGTGGGAAGGTTGGTTGTTTGCGCATATATCCACTTTAAAGAAAAAGAAAACCACCCACAAGACAACGAATATGCTCGTAACCCGTCTAGCACCTCATTCCGAGCATACATCGCGCACCACAACAAGCCTAGCAGCTGTGGTTTCAATTTCATCATCGGCCAGGGATATACGACCCATGGACTAGATGGATTCGATCGGCCTTATTTGCTAGGAACGAGACTAAGTTATACATATTTTCAAATCTGAAGACTTGATTAACTCAACTGAATCGACCACAAATGGCGCGTCTGGGGGAGGAGCGTCTGGGGGAGGAGCGTCTTAAAGCCTTTCGGACGAACCTCAAAGGTTTTGCATCGAGGGTTACAAACATTTCACCCGGTAGCGTAAAGGGAGGAAGGTCGGTTGGATGTTGGACAGTGAACGGAGACGATGCTCATGCAACTGAAGGGAATAGCGCAGGAGTTATTTCGCAAATGAGTGAAGGACAAGGAAGCAACAGAGTCGAAGATCAAAATCAGAGCGGGCGGTCCACCGGCACGCTGGCCGCAGTCGATCTGTTTGCACCAACTGCTTACAGACATACAGATAAAGAAGAGGATCTATTTATCTTATCTACGATTTGTCACAGAGGTGGAGATTCAAAAACTTTCTTTCTAAATACCTCACCCTGTTTTCAGGGAAATCGTCCTTGACCTCGGGTTCTCGGAGTGGGCGTATTCTGTCTGCGTATTTGACGAAATCCTCATAAGTCGGTAAGAAATTAAACCCGGCAAACTTCGCCCTAGGCACTCGTCTGTCTCTGCGCGAAGTACTTCGCGTAGAAGAGTTCGCGAATTCGTGGTGGTCTTGGGGATCGGTCTTCCCTTTTCTCTTTTTCGCCACAGCCTTTGGGACATTAAGTTGTAGTGAAAAATCGTGGTGCCGGGCAACTTACTGGCTTGATAGGCGCTTTGTTGTCAACGACGGGGCCTGACTTTCGGGCAGCTTTCGTGGACATGAAGCGGTCAGCTAAGTACGAATAGAAAGAAGTTAATTGACGCCCTCGAACAAAGTCAGAAGATCCTTACCGGGCATGATTCAGAGAGGACGAGAGCAACAACGGATAGGCGACTGGATCTATGCCCGAATGTACTCCAGAGCAAGTTGAGGGGATGGCGAGTCTGGCAACCCAGGAAACCACGCCTGCTTTTAAACGGCAGCGGATAATACGCGATACCCCACATCTATTCCTACGCAGAACGCCTATGCAGATAAAATAATAAGAAGACTGGGAGTCGCAAGTTTTAAAAAGGTCTCATGTGCGGAAGTCGGGCTTCCTCAACGTACGAAGCCCGAACTGTGAAGTTAAACCGCATAACCGTATTCCTAATGAAAATTGAGGACAGCAGCTCAAATTTTAGTGCGAAATCACTCCTTATAATTTCCCAGTGATGACTGAGGACTGAGCTGGAAGCTGAACAACCCGTTGAAGCATCCCAGCAAGGAGGACTGACTAGATCGCTTCAACCTAGGAATTAACATCCGAAATAGAGGGAGTGGTCTGAGATGACATTCTTGCGGTGTAATATCGACAAAGAAAAGGAAACGCCCCATTGGATTTTTGAACGGAAAATCGTCGACCAGTGCATTGCCTGCACCACAGACCCGGCCATCCAACCTGATAGACAACAGATCCCGACCAGATTCGGTAGGTTTTTACACGTTGTGGCGACCGGTGAACTTCAAATTGGTGCATTTGGATAAATTGTGGCGCTGGCGGCTCGACCTTGACAGTAGGAACACGCCAAGTAAGCTCTTTGATACCTTCTTTCCGATCCTAAAGTAGAGTTTATTCTTTGAGTGCAAGACCCTGACTCCGAATCCGGCGTAGAACAGCGTGTCGGTAAGAAACCTTCCTCCGGGTTTTTTATACAGTGACCACCAGAATTTGAGTTTGCGGCAAGGCAACTTCCCCGTAATCGAAGTAGGAAATTTAACCACTTCCAGATAGTGAGCGCAAGCGCTCTGTACTGCTCTTTGCACTCTCGGACATGCTACGCCATTCCGTCTAGAAATATAAGTATACGGGATCGTCTTCGACTCTCTTTGCTATCGAGGTAGCGTGCCAAGGGCGGCGCTCTATGTATACTTCAAGAGCCGATAGAAACTGCTGATGCATTCCCCAGTTGTCCCAGCTTCGTGTGAGGGCGCTTATGACAACACAATTATGGATCAAGGTCTGTCACGAGTTAAGCCGCACACATCCTCGGACGGTGAGCCTTGCCCACACGGAGAGCGTACCATGGAGCAAGTCAAGACTTCGTTTATCACTATGTAAATTGACGCATTGAAGCTCCAAACGTCTTGCGTCTTCTTTTGTGAAATTCTTCAAAAGGAAGATAAGACATTAATGCCGAATTGCTCAAGAATAGCGCTGATAATCGAAAGATGTAGCCGAATAACCACGAAGCCAGAATAGACTACCGCCCGGTGTCGCCGTGCAACCTGGACATTGAACTTGACTGCCCAATTGCCCGACGGGCAGTATCGCAACCCCGTATCTGGAACTGCGGCACCCTGCACTGATGGTGCAAATTGTGATCTGATTTCGGAGCGGAAGGCGAGGAGGTACAAGAGCAGGAACGATTTCACTTCAAGAACAATGTGCACCATATTTCGAACGAGAAAGCGGCTTAGTTCACGTACCGACGGCAAATGTCCTGACAGCCCAGGACTACACCACAGTAATGAGCTGAGGAATCGGCCAAACTGAAGGAGTGTCCCATCGGTAGGCCTAGGAAAGACATCTGACGATGGAAGGCGCATCGGACACGAAGACGATCATATATCCACGGTGAGAATGGACGAGCACGAAGGCCATCTCAATTGCTCGACATCAGCCTGATTGATAATGAACTACAAATTCGCGGCGAGAACACCAGCCATGTATGCATGTTCATACCTGAAGAGAGACAAAAAGTAGGCAGAATTAACATTTCCAACCATACACACATAACGCTAGCGGGCTTACTTCATGGCCTTGCAATATTGAAAGGAGTTGGTGCCGCTTTTGCAGGACTTGGAGAGTGGACAAGCTGGTTCTTGTTGTAATACCATGCTCATGTCAGATATAAGGGACGAGGACGCTCACAGGGCACACCCGTATGGACATACGAATACGAACTTGGGTGAACCGTCTGTGTGGCTTTGGCTCCTTTGAGTCTGAAGCAATTCGGACTAGATAATCACCACAGGACGAGCACTTAACATAAGCATAGCAAATCGCCGGATGTGGAGTAAAAAAGCCTTTAGTCACTGATGTTTCACCGATACTGCGCAGCGACCTCGATTCCGTGGGGCGAGATAAAGCAATTGAAAACGTTTCGTGGATGTAGCTGCTCTTCCTTTATGTCGATTGCGTCAGCTGATGCGACAAGAGATAAGATAACTCAAGCCTCGGATCTCACTGAGTCGTGACTGTTGGGTGACATCCTCGATCGTGCCGCGTGGTCTGGCGATCAATCGAAGATCGAATGACATCACTGCTAACCCGATTAGGCAGCGGCTCGGGGCCCTTAAATCGTCGGCATACGTGACGGGTTGGAGTACACAAGCACAAGCAAATGGGTACGCCGGAGGCATGCATAAAGAGGAGTTCTCGGCATGCCTTAGCACCTCGTTCTGGCAGACTAGAGTCCGCTACATATTCTAACGCTCGTAGATCTAGATACCGTATAAGAAGCCTAGGGTGCTAGTAAGAGTCTGTTCGGTAGCCATAATTCAGTATGAATAGGATTACAGGGTCTTGCATAAATTGTTACAGGTCGTTCGACGCGTAAAGATGGCAGCCGGACTTAGCCGTCAGTCAGGTGCGAGGTAAGATAATTGCCACGTCATGCACGACTTGTCGATTAGATTAAGATCAGGAGGTCCTAATCTAAACATAGGAACTCAATCCCTCCCCCCAAAAAAAATTGGATCAAATCTCCTTGATTAGAGTACCTACTGCATACCTAACGCCTGTACTTAGTTTTTGTGCAGATCTCGCTTGAATGGATTCGCTTCATCGAAAGGACACAGAAGATAACACTCGGCTAAGATATGGATAAAGCCGACTCGCCGAGATCTGAATTAAGACAGCCGGCTACCCCGCCAGCCATCATAATCATAATCATACGTAATTATGTCTACCGAACAGACTCTTCTCGGATCTTTCCATCGACAGTTAGATGCGACCTGCACCCGAATAGAAAATCCTCATGAACGGTTGGATCGGATATGGTCTAAGCAAGGCCTGTGATCCGACTCCCATCGTAAGACCATCTGGTTCCTTAGCTCTCGTAATTTCGTGCTCGTTGCCGTGCGTGGTGATTGTATTCTAAATTTCTCTACTTGACACACCTTGCGTTACTTGCTACTCTTGAATGGCCTAGTTTAATGGAGGTTACAATTCAGAACGAATTAAGGCCAACTTTAACGACCTGCGCAACACCTTCGATCGGGGCCTGATTTGAACGTTCGGGCGTCGAATAAGCTTGCAAGCTTTCTGGTGAGAATGAACATGGCAGAAGGCGTTGAAGGTCCTCGGACTCGGAGAAGGCCTAGAGAGGCTGCCACCAATCGTTCGTGTTTTAAAATCTCAAAACTCCATCGCACTCCTTCCAGCGCCCCACATCAGTATCCAAAGCCATCCCTTAGGTTGCCTTCGCATCAAGTACCAGGGAGCTTCTCGTATTCGACCTTGTCTGTAGAACACCAAGCATAGAGCAGCCTGCTTATCGCAAATCAGTTCCTATGGCAGGAAAACGGTCAGTCGTCTGGCGACATAACTTGCCTTGTACATCATTGCTGACTCCCTTAAGCTACGTTCGAACGGTCCAAAATGTGGCACCTCCATCACTAGGAACGACCTCGCTTTCCACACCCCCATTTCTGACTTCGCTCTTTTTGAATGCACACGCTTCTCAGGCGCAGTGCAGTCGCTTTGGGGGTAATCTGATTGACGGAGAAGCGGTTGAGACAGGATGGCATACCGCTCGGGCTCTCACCCCGTCTGTTCAAATTCTGGCGAAAGAAGATCTCGATTTGGGCAAATAGAGGAAGGCTTCTCGAGCCTTCCTCGAAATTGTAATATTTATGTCGTATCGATGTTAAGACCTTTCTTACATCCTTTGCAGTGTATGTAGCGCTGGATCCTTGTGTTGCTTACGTGCGAGCTGTGCACTACTGCCTGCTCAATTCAATGATGCCTGTTACCAATGTCCTCGTTTCCTTTGCCCTCGTTTCCTCCTGCTGTCGGCTGTTTGATCATGTCAGCACTTCGTCGTTTTGACTTGGACTATTTTGTCGTGGGTCCGTCTAGAAGAGGATGATACCCCCATCTGCCCCAGTTACAACTACCATGTCGGCACTTTGTGGCGTCTGAAAGCATACGCTATGCGCTTCAGTCCCATCATGAGGCTCTCCTTTGAGATATTGCACTCAGTTCCCTCTCAATACCATTGAATGCATCGTCTGCATTCGACGCATTCATGAGTCGTGTCTGCTGGGCTGGAAAGAAGAGGCAAACGTGGCAAAGACTAGAATATGCTCTGAGGCTACGAGCGCAGAAACAGCAGCAGGGTCGCGTTCAATGCTGAGGTGACATCAAAGACCGGGTGAGCGAAAACCTTGAAATCCAGAATATAAGCGTCTTGGCATCCAGAAAATCGAGTCCCCATAGCGTAAGCCTGACGCCGCCCAACTGTGCACACATCAGGCAAATCAAGTGTTGAAACAAGGGGTATCAGAATGACTCTTAGGTGAATCACTGGCATCTGCACATGTTCAAGTTACCGACGTTGCAATTGTAGTGAGGCCTATACCTGCAATCTGAGCGGCATGGATCGAACTGACAAAGTGGGATACCCTTCTTCGGTTTGTTGATAGCATCTTAGCCCCATTCACGGTCACTCTCAACGTTAATTTCCCTATCCACACAAGAAAAAAGGGGTCTGACGGAAAGCACTCCCATGCCATTGAACCGAAGTCACCTTCCACTCACATAACCACCTTAACCGATCTCGAATTTCGAGGGACCAACTTCACCTTCTACCGATGGTAGTCCATTCCCAGTGATCACGGATGGAGCGTTTGGGAGGTAATTCAGCTGTTACAATGTGGAGACGTGCCGGGGGCCCCAGGGATGCCAGAAAGTGACATCGTGTATGTCCTTAGAGCGATTCTGTAGAGCTGCATAATATGTGACTTGGCATGAGCAACGATGAAGCCATACAAGGGGGGCCAGCATCGACAATGGTAAACATCGAGATATTGAAGTCGACGAGATCTCGAGCTCACTATTCATACGATGCCACTGCCAACGGAATAGTGTCGAAGCAGGCAGGCAGTTTGCATGACCATCAGTCCGAGAGCGACATGATCGTAAATCGAGTCCCACTTCTCCTCAGAGCGAATGGGGTTCCTATCTGGATAATCGAGCACAAATGGCAGTAATGGATGCACAGGCTGTCTGTCTAGTATGACAAGGACAAGGATGACGAATATTATCCGGGCACATTCTTCATTTTCGAATACTCCTTTGCACTGATACGTCGAAAGCCAATTTCGATTCGAAAAATATTTGCGAACGAATCAGTGGTGTTTATATTGACTACTAGTAGGACAGCAGGGGCGAGCAGGGCAATCTATCGCCTATGTGTCAGACCTCCTCCTTCTGTCGCCTTCGTCAAGAACAGACTGACCTCCTGTAGGGCAAACTACTCAAACCTTGACTTCGACTTCCCGAGAATCACATTTCTACCTAGGGAATGGGCGCCTTACAGCGCGGTTGGCTAAGTGGCTTGGAAGATAAATTAGAGTGACTCACTGCCATACCAGCATGGCGCGTTCGGTGAGCAAATGAGAGAAATCGGCCTCCCGCATCGCGGGCCTGCTCTGCGATCCTGAGGAGTACAAGCAAATGCAATGTAGTTCACGTTGTTGGCATAGAGTACAAGTATACAAGAACCGTCTCTTAGGCTATGATCCATGAGCAAAGGACAGACAGAGGAACGAATGATGACGTACGTGGCAGGAAGATCAGAAGGCGAGGATCTGAGTCAAGTATGTGATATGCCATGCTGGTCGTACATATCTACTTTGGATCATAAGCATAGGTAGGTAGCGCTACCAAGGATGGATGCTCCATGGGCTGTATAGAAGCTCAGGGGCTGCCCTGAGATTCAAATGAACCTGTAACACAACGCCAGTCTACAATGTCCTGAGAGTCCATCCAAGCCAGAGCAGGCAAGAGGGTCCTTAGGAGCAGCCCCAGCCGATCAAGATACATTTGCCTCCAAAACAAGACGTAGTCATACAAGGCTCGAACCGAGAATGGTCCGTCAATGCCTAGGAAGATGCACCTAAGAATATGATATACCACAAGAAAAAGCAAGATATAAATACAAACCTGACACCATTTTACAGGCGAGAAACAACGAGAGCTCGATATCTCGGAAGGGCGAAGCATTGGTCGAAGTTTGTGATTGGAAGATCAGGTCTCGATGGTCAGCATACCTCTTCTCGTGATCGATTCGGCGTTGGTCCCTGCCAGAAGGTGCGAGTGAAACTTAAAGTCTAATGCTCCATGAATTATCTGGGTATCATAATCGAATTAAGAGGCAGAAAAAAGAATAAGGCAAAGCCGCAAGACTGTTCGCCTTTGCCGCGCTGCCACGATTACAGACATCTGGACCTGCAGCTTTGATCGACGAGGCTTGCGTAGCACGTCACACCTTATAGAATGGAAGAAAACAAATCGTGCAAGAGCACGATCCACCAGCACGGAAGCTTCGCCAAGTTCGGCGAAGATGGTAATGGGTAGTGACATCGTTTCTGCACCAAAACGGGGGAGGTGTGAGGATGCTATGCAAAAATATCACGTAAAATGCAAAGACGGCGTAATATCACGGCTGAAATCGGTCAGACGGCTCGAGAAGAGATTGATATCGCAGGATTTCCTATGCCTTGTGAACGGATTTCAATAAAAATAAGGAGCAGGATGGAGCTTAGCAGCCCTTGCTGGTGCCGCATCCGCCTCCTAGAACCTAGACACTCTGCTGGGTTGCAATGTGCGCGCCATGTCTGCCTGCCTAGCAGTGTCGACGTCCAGAACAAGACAGATTCCATGAGAGTCATTCGCAGACTTGAGACCATTCGGAGCAGTTGGATGATGCGTAAGTTGTGGTTAAAATCTATTTGTGGCGTAGATTGGCAGATTAATGTTGGCGTAGGTGGAAATAAACGTGACACTGGAGTAAAGATTTTTCAAGTCGCAAGGTGGTTGGTAATACTTCAGGAGGCGAGAACGAAGCTTTCAAGGAGCGTAGACGTTGCGGCTTCTCTAGCTCAACCTTGGCTCTGCCTTGGGTATGCAAGGTTCAGACCAACGACAAGAGGGTAAAGGCAGTCACGTCACTGGCATTAGAGGGGAGGGAACATCCTGCATTTGGCGTATTGACCTTTCTGGATCACCAAGGGCTATAATGGCACATATTTCATATGTCATTTCACAGTACGCCATTGTTCTTAAGGCTGCTTTAGAGGCTGCATGCAGCTGTACGAATTGCACAGGATCTCGGGACATCGACGGAAGTCTGGGGCAATCGACGCCCATGGGTGCGGGAGAAAGTGGGGCCGAAAGCAGAGCAAAATGAAACTTGATTGGTAAACGATAGTGACATTGCCACCTGCGTGTGGGTCGGCGACCTGACGTCCAGGCTCTGAAGAATGCCGGCAGATGTGAGAGGACGTAGAGGCTGGTGCCTGTCCTATCGGAAAGGAGGTTTGGGACGCGAGGTCGACATCGAGGGCTAATTGCGATTGAGATCATTTGTCCGACCCCACGACAGATGGCTCCTCAATGAAAGAGGAGTTGAAAACCGTTTACTTCATCTGAGTACGACATGTGCGACCTGGGCATCTCCTGCTTCAAATGAAAAGGCTTGGGTCAACTGTAATTACACAAGGTCAACCGAGACCTCCAATACAGATGTGTTCGGGTTCTTTAAGTTCCGGGCGGCAAAATCTGCCCTTTGCTCACCAATTCATGCACATCCGTAACAGGCAGATCGACGCTACGTCCAAGCGAATAAGACCAACCTGGTGCTAGAGAATTTGGACGGGATGGTAAATATCAATGGTCCTTAACGCACTTGAGACGCTCTCCAAGGAATGATGCATCGATTACAATGAAAAGAGGACGGCGATAGGCAAAGTATGTGGCGACGTAAACCTGCTATACTAGGCGAGTTGAAGTTGCTACTTCATGAAGAGGTATAGCTCCCTTGGCCTCCTCAACCTCCCAGATGTCATGGCTGAACACAAATGAAAGATGGTAAAGTGAAGATAGCTGAATGGACCAGTAGCACTGACAGAAAGCCCGCAAGAGCAGACAAGCAATTTCTGCTATAGCGGGTACTTTGATGTGAATGTGTTTCGTCAAGATGTAGCTGTTGTCGAGACCGGAGAAGATGAGCATGGTCATCCCTATCGTTTCTACCAAGACCAGAGGCGGGACGAAGATGCTGGGGAAAGCTGCTGCGCCAAATGTAAAATGTGAACCAGTTGAAACCGATGTGGCTATGTGACAGTCACACTTGAGGAATCGTTAGGACTATGTAGTGCCATTGAATTTGTAAAGACTGGAGCATCTTGAGAACGATGAGCACCGCTGGCGGTGAGAGTATAGCATCTTCAGCTGGAGCCATATCCGCCTCCCGTTTCCCTCCCTCAAATCGCAATGCACAACTGCCTCTTTCGAAGACTCGATGTCCAGAACAAAAAGCAGTAATTTCTTCGAGGTTCATATTTCCCAGAGTATTTCAGCTGTCCTTGAGCTGAGCTGGACGGCGACGCGGATGTAGTGAAGATCGACTTTGTGGCGCGCAGAACCACTGCTGAGCCTTGCCTTGGTTGAGAATGACCTTCACACCCTGATAACGTGGAAGTGACGTCCAGTGTCCTGTAACTGTGAGTGATGTCGGTGAATCCACTCGAGGGATCATATCTACCGGGTGGGTAACAGAACACCTGATAGCGTCGCTGATAGCATTCTTTAGCCTCTTTAAGGGGACGCAATAGTCGAAGAAGCCAGACAGTCTGACCCGCGCAGCTGGAATGACAAAAGCCATATCAGGGAACCTTGGTCTGCCAGAGTATGGGGAATAAGGGTCACTGCTCGATGTTATGCATGGCTGGCAGACGAGAGCGATGAAGGCTTGCTGTCCTTCATTGAAGCTTAGACTGAATTGAGAGAACCGGCATGGCGATTGGACCCTTTGCTGGTGTGGCTCCAGACGGATCCACAAAGTCCAAAAACGTCATCAAGGACTTGGTGAGGAATTGACAACGGCAAGCGGACGGGCTACAGGAGGTATCTGCGGAGTGGCGACGTGGCAGGGGAGGCAACCCTAGCAAATATGCAACCCCTCAGGGAAGGAGAAAGGCGGCCTAGAGAAAAGGAGTGGACATGGTAGTCAGAGGTGGAAATTCTGCCAGTGCCGAAGTAGGTGAGAGACTTGTTAGCAATTGGCTGGTGGTGGCGTCCTTTCGTTGAAATAGGAGTTTATACCACCAGCACTCCCATGCCGATGAATCGGATTGAAACCCCGCAGCTCCTCTGTCCGCATTCCATGACCTTGACTTTGAACCAACCGCGGCAATCTGTACCACCGAACTCTTTTCAATATGTCCTCCTCGACTATTCACGTCGCCACCGCAGATTATCGGAGGATGGCCCACAACCTGTTAGCGACACCGAGATACATAACGCTGCTCGTCATGCACCACTGACGTTCGGAAACCTCGACCAAGAGCATGCGTTGCCAAGAATGTACACAGCCTTGGTCGACAGCAACGCGTAAGGATGGTACGTCCCTTTGCCCCTAACTCTTGCTTGACTGGATTCATGCCTCATTGAACGAAATGAGGTGTTGTAGAGAAAGAGCCGATTCGCTGTCGGGTTCCGTCCGATGAAGGCCTAGCTGGGCGACAGCAGAAGCTTCTTCTAGGTCATACTATACGACCATGAGGCCATAGAGGGCAAGAGAATTTGACTGGCGCACAGCGCGACCCAATGAATGCAAACTGCGAAAAGCAGTACCCGTCATCTTTTCGCTGGGAGGGCCAGACGTGGGTCTAGCTCGGCTGTCAATGGGGGTGACGTAGACGAGTCATTGATGAAGAAAGCCACGAAGTGCATTGGGGGAGTACAAGAAGTAGAACAGCCGGAAGACTGATAGTCCTGTGAGAGATCGAACATCGATTGCCGAGACACGGCCTTCCGACTCCAAGAATCAAAATTGAGACATGATGTCTTCATGGAGTCTCAATTGAGTGGTCTGAGGCCTGCGAAGAACCATTCACCATCAGTTGGAGATACGTTGAATAGAATCAATGAGAACACACCTGATAGGATCCCGGACTTATCCACCCCGCAATTGCCATCATCTTCAGAGCGGAATGCGACGATCTGTATCAGCATAATACTAGCTTCAGCGGCAAGCCCTGCTTTCATAAGTCTTGCAAGAAAGAGTTCTACGGAACGTGCGTTTGACGAGACTCAGGATAAACGAAAGAGACGAGAGATGAGCACACCCAGAAAGTTTGCGGCATGAGATGCACGTTGAGCCTCTCTACGGGCTTCGTCTTGAGGAAGGGTTGCCTTATGTAGGCAGGAACGTACGGGGTGCAGCGTGGCTCTGTTAGAGAATCTGCCCGCTCATCGAAGCTGCAAGAGGGCAAATTCCAGGCACGGATGTTGAAAAATTGCGGTCGTCCGCTGGTCTTTTGTCATAGTGAAGGCAAACGCACGTCATAAAATGACGGCAACAAGGCTGATATCCAAATCATCGTGACAGCATGACACGCGTTATGTCCCAGGTCAAGCTGGGTCCGGCCTAGCTTTCCTTGATGAGGTGAGTTCTGGAGAGACAGCCTGAGTGACGCGAGCAACGAGTCCACTATAGACAAGTTAAACCAACAGATCAAGAGCAAAAGCACATACTACGGACAATACTCACCCGAATACAGTTGTTCAGACCGCTGCATTGACGTTCTCCGATGGAAGTTGAGCACATGCGTGCATATTTTCTTCCGGCATTCTATGAAGGAGTTTGGCACGTCCTAGAAGCGCAGTTGAGAGTGACCAGCCGCAGTCCAACGGTCTTTTAGGTTAATCATCGAGGTCAGTACGAAAAAAGAGAAACACGAACAAGGTGAATAGCAAACCCACCTTAACCGTTTGAAAAAACCACAGCCCCGACACCGCGCCGAGCACTGGTGCGCATCCAAAGACTCATTCAGGTCGCTTGCGCT
>NHYE01001022.1:5079-19038 GCA_002938385.1 Gymnopilus dilepis
CCATTGTGCATAAAGCGTCGAAAATCATCTGTCCAAGGGATGTGTGACGTGTGACGATGGGGGGTGACACGGTGAAACTGCCCCAGACGTTCGGGAGGGATTCTCGTCCCATCATTCGTGCCCTTGGGCTCTCCTTCCTTTTTTAGACGACTCCCTCTCTCAAAGAAAGAATCCCCCCCGAACATCTGGTTTCGAGACTACGTACGAGAGGTGAATGCAGTCACGAGCGATCTGTCAAAGCGCGAGCTTTAGGGCAGGCGCTTTCGCGTACAAGGCTTTTGGCTCACAGCCTACTACGATGCTTTCGCTACATTTTATTTGTTACACGGTAAAAGGATGAAGAAGAGCAATGCCTTGATAATTGACCTGCAAGTTTGCGACGGAAGTACTTGCAAGATTGCGATGGCACCTCGCCCTCCCCAAGCACAGGTGTCGTCCAGCATTCCATACACGACCTCAACGTCCCGGAGCCAGAGAAGAGGGATCTAAAGGGGAACCATCTCCCGGCACGGGCACGGGCATGTTGAGTCTCGTCGCTGCTGAAATCCTTGCTTCCGGCTGGCACGTCGGAGCTGAGGTCGTGGCGACGGACTATCACCCTGACGTGCTCAACAACCTCAGGAAGGGCGCGGAGACGAACTTTCCTGGCTCCAGGTCCAGCTCTCCCTCCTCATGTTTGTGGCCTTCCCTGTCCTCTGCCCCTCGTCTCGTCTAGGAGGGAACCGCCAATCAAAGTCCTCGTACTTGACTGGTCCTCGCCTCCCTCCTCCTGTTCTGCACCAGGTCCAAAGCCGTTTGATGGACCCCGCTCGATGGCATGCCACGTGGAGATTATGGCAACGTTATCCCAGCAAATTTCGCGATATCCTTGCCGCACTTGCGGTTCTGGAGGTCATAGGAGATGGGACGGAAATCATCATCTGACAGATTTGCAAGTGGTACATTGGTCCGTTTTCTGATACGTGAAAGCAGCTCCCCAGGGGTAGGTCTCTTGATCCAGTCGAGATTGGGCTGATGGCATTCAACGGGTGTCAGCACGTCAAGTACGCGCACCACCAAGGCTGGCGTCGAATCTGGAAGGGTCTTCAATTCAAAGCGAACACGAATGCGGCCTGCCAACAGAATAATACTTCAGAAAGAGGATGCGGACGAAGATGTCTACAAACACACACCTGTATATGGCGAGGGATCATTGCGCTGTCTTTCACCAACAGTAATAAAAGATATGTCAGTTACATCCCATACAAATTGACACGCTATAGACCGCGAGATCAGTGTCTTGCAGAAAGTTCCGGCACTCATATCCAGCTCAAATGGCTGGTCCAAGGAATAGAGATACCTATGTCCACCTTTGATACTCATTTTCAGCCCTATCAAATCAGCAAGAACGGTAGAATCCACCAATGACTCCTCGAGCAACTTCGATCGGACAGGTTCCCAGAAGCTTGACCTTGCCAGTTTGCACAAAGGAACTTGCCAGGGAGATCCATCAGGGTGGAGAAGGTCCTTGCCGTCCAAAAATGCATCTATATGAGGCATTGAACGGAAGCGCAACCCTCCAGCAATGTCTGGCATAGGAGGAGCCGGTCGGTAATAATACAGAGACCCGATAGACCCTGACGGGAATGTTTGCTGTATGCCATGTTTTCTATGTTTGAATCGAACCTGAACTGCAGACTTTTTCTTTTGAGAACTGGACGAGAGGATTTGAAAACAGGCAGTTATAAAGCCAGATATGTCGAAGACCTGTTGACCCATTTGACTCATCTTGGAGGGGTCGAGAGTCTTGATCTCTCTGAGGCCACGTTCTCTCTTCGATTTGTCACATTGGGTGGATGAAGTCTGGGAGAATTTGTTAGAATGACCTGAGCAGTCCACTTGACAGCAGAGAGCGGTATTCACCGAGAACGGGCGACAAGCAGTCGCCTGCCAAACCACTGTGGTAGTTTGGCAGCGAAGCAGAATGCCAGGAGGACCCAAAGCCCTTGACATGCTAAGAGGAAACCAGGAAAGGGCAGTCGCTGGACGTTCAGATACACTGCCAATGATACAGTCACGAGCGACCTGTCATGATCACTGCTTTAGGGCAGCCAAAGACGCGACGTCAATGATCACCGTCGGGCAGTTATCTGAGTCTTTGCCACGATGTCGATGCATCCGGACCCTTGTCACTCCTCCTTCTCATCCAACATCCAATTATACCTTCTGGAGTCCTCGAAACAGCGCATTGGCTGTCTACACCTCAGTCCATAAGCTCGTCAGTCAATTGACTGGAGATATGGGGAGTTCGGTGCCGCCCTCCGGTGAGTTATACGAATTCCTGCTTATTGTTGGCTCCTTTGCTCAAGAGGACCATAGGAATTGAAGACTTACGTAGAACGATGCAACGAAGGCCGCGGAGACGATTATAACTTCTGAAAGCATAGTTTTAGTTATGGAACATACAGTTGAGGCAAAAGGACAAGATCCATCTGCTAATGCCCGGTCTGACGATAGCTCTGGAGCATGTCTAGTCCGCTGTTTTCTCTTCTGCCTTGCGTCGCTAGTGGTCGAAATCCTCCCGTATTTCACATCCTCGATTCTGTCAATCTATGTATGACGAAGCCTCAAAATCCCAAGGTAGACTTTGGACCTTCTTTCCTGGACGGCGTCGCGGTAATGCGGCTTTAACTTGAAAGAAATCGGTGGTTGCTATACAGTAGTTTCCCCGATTTCGTGGACAGTGGGCAAGTTCTACCTTTCGTGTCTTAATTACATAGCTGCTTTGCCTCAACTGATACCCTGCCTTGCTCTTTTCTAGGCCACTCTCGACCTACTATATCACAAAATTCCGGCTCCCGATCCCTTGCAATGACACGTCTGTCCTTACTCCTCTGGCGACGACGCGCATGTTTCGCACCTTGGTATCATATCCTAGGCACAAGCACAGGAAGTAAGCCACGGCTCACACGGCCTGTATGTCAGATAAACTTTTTTCCTGCTCTCAAGTCAACTGACCTGCAAATTTTGCAGGACTGCAAATATTTCGGCAGTCGGGATAGAGGACCGCGGAGAGCATGCCGACTGCAGCCTCTCTTCGGACCCATAAAGTCGTCTCCAGACGCGATCGCGAAGGCTCTGTCCTATAGTCTGGTCATCGACCATGGTTTGGAGGCTCATTCAGACCAGTTCACTCGAAGCTTACAATTTGGTGTCGTCCTGGCGAGCCATAGAGTCGTTTGCTTTGTAGCATAAACTCCGCGCCTCTCCCCGATCCCTATCTCTGGGCTGTTGTTGTCCGGGTTCGCTTTGCTTGTCTCTTCTTTGCGTTAGACAAACTTTCAGGTACAGCATGCGTCATCAGCCCGGTCTTTGAATACGTGGTAACGTTGCACCTTTCGAGTACAAATTTGTACTCTGGTGCGTTCCATCTGTTCGAGTCGAGCCTTCAATTCAGCTTTCGGACGACCGCAATGAAGGGCGAAGATTTTTTCTGGTATGTATCGTCTGATCTCTAATCGGATGAAAGTTATCGATAACTGGAATAACAGTGTTTCAAGCTCTGCAAAATACAGAAATAGACGTTTTGCCTACACGCCCTATAAGCCAGAATAGACTTTGCGCCTGCTTCCAAGTCAACTGACCCTGAAGCGTAGTACTTCAATTATATGAAGATTGCGGCGAACAACATCATGTAACTTTGCCTTTGTAACTTTGCCTTTGACATCGCTTCTGTCCATTTTGAATTTGGAACTGTATTCTCAAGTTCTCAGGAGGGATCAGCAGAATAAACCACGGCCTCTCGCAGGTCGCCTTCCGCACTCACCGCAACATGCAACTGCTCTCTGGTGGGAGCTCATTCTAGTTCTCAAGTCGCCGTGGCTAGCCAACGATGAGTTCAAATGTCCATCATGTTTTCCTTTCCGGCAAAAGGTCTTGATTTGTTTCAAGGAACTTTTATTGTGCGTGATTTATCGTCTTATCTCGTGGACATCTACGTAAATAAAATACATGCTCATGACAAACTTTAGGTTGTCTGAAGCTTTCGTTTTCAACTTCTACTTCTAGCCCGACGTCGACGTATGATGGTTGACGTAAAGAAGACCGCAGGAGACAGCGATCAGCATCCCATCTCTACACCGTTGTATGGGCCATCGTGATCGCTCTCGTCGCCGTCAAAGATGTTGGGCACGTCTCCTACAATGCATTCAGTGCTGGCGTTATCTTGGCCTGGAGTGACGAAGAAGATATGTGATGATTAGGCGTCGTCCATTTCAAAAATGCTTGGAAGGAAAACTTACCTGGGCAGGATACCCATTGGTTGTTGTCCATGATGTGAACTTCGCCTGACGGGTGGTGGTAGCCCAAGAAGCGACCTGTTCGAGAGTTCGATCAGCTCTGGACCTCGACCACCCAGACAGTGAACATACCTGGGACGATCGGAATGGGGTCCTCTCTAGTTGGTCAGACATGCTGGTCAGTACAAGTTTCTGTCGGAGGCTTCTCATACTTACTTGTTGTTTATATGGGTGACTTGCAGGTTGGCATCAACGTAGTTCGCAAAGTCTTGATTTCCAACCTTTGTAAGGAGACAACGAAAGTCAGGAACTCTTATGTCAGACTACTTCTTCAATCACATACCCGAGGCAGGCCGTAACCAACAAACTTGAAGGAAACACCCTTGATGTGGAGAGGGAGATAGACAGTGTCCAGAAGAGAGATAGCAGCGCCTGCGAAGCGTCGTTAGATTTTCTCTTTCTTGCCAGAGAGCGACGGACAGGCTTACCCAGTGAGTGACCGACAAGGGTGACCTGCTTGGCTCCATGGGCTGAAATAGCCTTCTGGACGTTGGACAGGATCGTCGTCGCGGTCTTAGCTTGCTCGTTGGCGAAGCCGCTGTGTGCTTCAATGGAGGAGCTAAGGCCAGGGAACAGGCTGGAGTCAAGGGATTCCAAGAAGGCGTTGGCGTCGGTGGCGTCGGCCTCCCTGTAATTCAAGACGACAAGTTGAGGTGGACTTTCAGAAGGAATCACCAATGAATGAACAACTCACGCCGAAGACGGATCAGTTCCCTGGTGGGCGACTATGACGCTCTTTTGAGAAGGCGAATAGCCGACATACCCTGAGTGATGTCAATAGTGAGTTCAGTGTTCTCGTCCCAGGTTTACTGGAGCTTACAAAACTGGACGTCAGTCCCATCACCTCCAGACGCGACGGGGATGAAGTCCGAGTTCGCAGCACAGTTAGCTGTCAGGCGGACGTCAGAGTTGCTGCCAAGAAACGCGATGTACGGTCGAAACGTACCTCCACAATTCCATGCAAGCGTGCTACTGGGACTGCAGTATGCAGCACTCGCGAACCAAGTGAATGGCGTGTAGGAGTTGATCTGGCTGGTCGAGAGTGCTGTGATGCTTTGCCTCTTGGATAGCTCAGGTGCTGGGACAGCCTGTACGACCGACAGGCCGAAGAGCAGAGCAGAGACAAGGAAGCCTTTGGCCAACATCTTTATCGTCGACTAGAGAAGAGCGAGCTGGTCGAGATGACAGGTGTCGAGGCTGACGAACGTCGAGGCTGGGAAATCCCTCAATGATATTCTCCCCATGTCGTACGTGTCTTTATACGCATTCTCTTCAACGCCGGTGAGTCTGATGATTGTGACCATTTTAGACGATTGCCCAATATCGAAAGGTCTGGCGAGAGACGAACATGCGTTCAAGATTAAGCACGAGAGTGATCCGCCTGCATGAAAAGGAAGCAAGAAATAAAAATTATCCCAAGATAGGTCACGGAACATCGCTCGCCATGCGACCTTCGACAGAAATAACGAGAATTGGGAATTAATATAGGTCGTGTCGCCAATAATAGTGCGCCGTCGAGCTAAACCATGCAGTCTTCATGCTGGGGATGATCTTTGGAGTGGGATAATTTGAAGTTCGAGTTGGTCAAGTTGGACGAGAGCAACGTTGAACGCTTTGACGTGATTCTTTTGTTTTAGGCCTTCCATGTGATGGCACGAATGTGTTTGATGAACATGATGACAGACCCAAAATTAGAGACTCTTCCTGACCTATCACGACCCGCCCTTCATGAAACTACCACGCAGGAAGACAGTCACATGTGGAAGAGACCATATCCTACCATATCTCGCGTACAATTATCGGCAGACTCAACCGTGGAGCAGTTGAAAGAATTGAAAATTCATACAATATTCCGTTATCATAAGGAACGCTTGACACAATGGCAAGCAGCTAGTCGACTGGTACAGCGGGTGCTGTCCCTGGAAAGCAGAAGTTGGGTATGATTTGAGAGGTATGTAATTGCAAATGTTCATTCGGATCTTGTTTGTACGTGTGAAGTGCTTCATTGGAGTGGGGGTGGGGATGCAGTGGGGAATCGGAATTGTAGCGAGTCATGATGTTACAAGGTGAGTTGTGGGTGTCATTTCTGTCTTCGTCTTCCGTGATTAACTCCACCCATAAGGAGGTGTTGGCCGTACGCCCCTGGAATTGCTGCTGGAGTATGAAGAACTTCCTTGAGAGATATTTCTGTTCAGGAGGTCCTGGCATAGAATAGTTAGCACTTTCATTGCTTAGCCCAGTCCAACAAGACGATACCCGGAGTGCCGGCTTGTCGGAACCCACAACTCGACCGAGCTCTACTCCTCTGTGATAGAGGATGAAAGTTGGAACCTTTGTCGAACATCCAGTCGCTGAAGTGAGTCTGCACGTTCTCCGAAACCAGATGAAAGCAGCTCACGTTCGCAATAGGGTATGGACCATTAATACTAGCTATATCGGGCTGAGACTCACAGTCGACCTTACAAAAGGCCAACCACGAATTATATTCCGGCATGGCGGAGAACGCCTCGTAGGTCGGAGCTATCTTTTCGCATGGCGATGACCACTTTGGCACATAGAAGAAAACAATGACTGGCGTGTCCCTGTAGATCTAGAGACCCAATTCTTTATAATCATCAACAAATTCGTATGAAACGGACGTACAATTCGTTTGAATTGCTCCAGTGAGTCAATAGGGTATATGCCTGTCATCTTTGCGAGCTTATTCCGATTATAATGTCGTCCTAACACTTCTCAAGCGACCAGCTTTGCAGTGGTGGCAAGGCGCAGCGTCGATGGTCCGCGATAAGAGAAAGCAGGCTCACATGCAGAATCAGGAAAGAAGATCAATCCCTTCGAAATTACACCCTCGCGAGGGAACTTTATATATGTTGTGGTCGATTATGGCAGAACATCACGTCCGAGGTGCCTGTGGGTTCTCTTCCTTGACTCGAAACTCAATTGGAATCGTCACGTGTGGGTTTACGTTCTCGTTCTCGACCTGGCTTTTAAGTTCAAGGGAGCGTTCCTAAGGACCCCTGGAGTGGGAGCCGTCAGAGCGGGCTGGACCTACCGGGTTGAGAAATAGCTTAGGTACGCCTTGCGGCAGCTGGGGAAATCTAGCTATGCAAAGCGACCGAATAGAGGGAACAGATCGAGTCACTGTGGAGGAATAGAAATAAGTTGAGTGGACGACTTTGGAGAATCGTATGCCACCTATTTATGCGCCACACTCGCTATAATAGGTTTCCTAGTATCGTTTTCCATGCTTGGCTGTGCAAATTCGGAGAGTAGCACTGCATTTGTCTCGCTGATACCCGTCGGGGCAAGCGCTCAGTGGCAGTGAAAGTCTGATCTTTTGATCGAAGGCCCGATTTCAGTTGAAATACCCTTTTACTCACCATTTTAGGTGAAAAAGACCCGATCACTTGAGTGCCCCTTCAACCTGAGAACATTTTCTGTCAAGAGGAGTTGCTTCTCGACTGTGTACTTCTGGGGAAAGAACAGGGAAAGAGTCCAAATCGAATTTCGGAATCTCGGAATGCCCGGACAGTCGTGTACCGTACCTTCTGCAGATGGGAAGCTATTTGGAAATTCCTTGCAGAGTAATGGTCGCTCAAGTCCACTGTGGTCCAGCGAATATGCCAATGATAACCAGGGCCGTTGTCTGTCCCGGCAGTAAGCTGGACGCGTCCCACGTACAGAGGGCGGGCGTAATTTAATTCTAATTTGGATTCGATATTTTGCACTGCAAGCATGGGCGCAATCACACGGGTGCAGAATTATTGAATTGATTACACACCACAATTGATGATTCGAATGGGGTATCTCATGGTCATCATCCTGCTAGCGCCCACAGACGCCCGCAAATTGACAAGCAGGTAAAGAGTCCTTGGGTTTATTTTTAGATCCGAGCTTCTGGATTCATTATCTTTCGCTGCAGTGCTCGCGGTGGTACATGCACAGAGCTAGAAATACTGCTGTGCTAATGTTCAAAATATTTGAACCCAATTTCACTGCACGGGCATATAGAAACGCTGGAAGGATCACCTCGCCAGTTGACTCATTTGGGTTCTTGCACTGCAGTAGGAAAGATTCATACTCATACGGGGTTCCTTTGTGCTTCTCCACGACTGTAGGTGAATAAATAGACAAACGGGTCTTCATAATGCCGTCTGTACAACGAGTCCAAAGATAAGAAGTTTCTCCGCCGCGTCCTTATTTTCTGCGAGTTAACCACACATAACTACGATACTTGTCAAGAGAAGCCTTGAACCCCGAATCCTCAGGTGTCGACAGTAGACACTGAAATCTCAAGATCGATGGAAAATTTGTATAGCAGAACTACAACATCGTACCGGTACGTATACATCACTGACAAAAACAACAAGGGATCACCCTCCCTAAAAACAATTTCGAAAAGCCAACCCCATTTCCCTCGTCCTCGTACGCCACCCCCAGCGTCCCGCCCAGCTGCCATCCTGCGAAGCCGAGCGCGAAGCATGTCGCCCAGTCCATCCAGAAGTGAATAAATCCATCCAGACATGTAGCGGGGTCCAACTACTAGGCATCTCGGAGCCAAGCCAACGCCGACGATTCGGAGTACTACAAGCTAATAACAGTGACTCCAGGCTGAGAATCATGAGAGAACTAGAAGGACTAGGAAGGCTGATGTCCAGGCAGCACTAGGACGCAACAGTAACATAACGTCTGGCGAAAGACAAAGGTGTAAAAGGGGACAGAAGATACAACTACAAAGACTTCCCGATCGACCGCCAGTGGCCACAAAAACAAAGAAGTCAACACATGGAAGAAAAAAGCCAAAAGCAGTCTCGTCGTCCGAGATGAATGAAGCCGAAGCGCGAAGATGATAATAAATAAATAGTACGAAATGAAGTAAGAAGTATGAAGCACGAAGCAAAAGACCAAATCAAGGCGCAATGTACTTTTCGCCAGGAAGTAATGAGTTAAGATGGACTCCTCCTTCAGTGCTGAGGTAAGTAGGTGGTGACGTGAGGGTAGAGGGTATGGCGACGACGAAGGTGAGTGAATGTAGATGAAGGGGTATGTATCCGGGGTAGCGGGGGCTAATGGGTAAGTGGTAAGTAGAAACTTGAAAGTTGAAGGAAGTCGGCGAGAAAAGGTGAATGAGGGTGAGAGTCGGACACGTGGCAGTGGTAGGGGACAAAACAAGGGTAATGGTAATGAATTATAGAATAAGACCAATAGAAGGCAGGTATAGTCGTCACAGGTGTCGTTGAGCAGGAAGAGTCGCAAAGGGTGAGAGGCATGGCAATGATACAAGAGCCTGAAAAGCTGTCGAAAGCAAGGGCGCGTAAAGGCGAGGCGAGAAAGGGATCTTCGAAAATTGGGCCTGGAGTAATGAAGGCTTTTGAAGAGAAGGAGAAGGGCGGAAGAGCACTGGAGGTGATACGGGACATTGTGGAACTGGGGCGCGATCGGCACCGCAAGGTAAGGAAGACAAATGACGATGGTCTCTCATCCCAATGAGCGGTGTCGATAGCAGCACTCACGGTCCCGTATCATCATTGGTAGTAGTCGTCGTCCCATGATTCTAGGAAAGAAAGGACAGGTCAGCCACTGCACCACTAGAACGAATCCGGGAATGAAAAGAAGCGACAGCATCGCTCCAGCAGTAAAAAAAACAGAAAAGAAGTGACAATGAAGGAGAGCAGAAGGGGAATTGATAACAAATCAAGAAAGCAAAAACACATTGAATGATAAGAGGAAAGGGTGTTTGACCAAGAAGTGGGATAAGGCTAAAACCGCAGCAAGACAGAGATGATCAAGAGATTACCTCATCGACAGCAGGGATGAGGAAGAAAGCAACTTTGTCCGCTGCGGGCTCAGTGCCGTTATCAGCAGAGGAGAGAAGGGTGAACATCCCGCCCGAGGGCGCGTCATAGGCCCGCTACGCCCAAGCCAAAAGAAAGGGAAATAGAGACAACAATGCGGGGAAGAAGGGAAAAAGCGCTGTAGGCGAGGCGCGAAAAGGAACAGATGGACTACTCAAAGAGCAGCTCTCCATCCGTCGTGTCACATCATCCATCGATCAGTCCACACATAGTCCAACATACAGCGCACAACCACCCTCCTGCAGCCAGCATTCGACCACACAAAAAATCAGAAATTCATGCCCCAGATCAAAACCTCCCCTCGTCTCGCTCGAGATACATGACCTGCATCTGGCTATCCGCCACCCACTCTCTTCACAGCCCATGGACGGTATAGATTGGGACACCGTCCGCGTGATCAGTCAGAGCCGAATCCAAAGCAAAGTAGCGTAGACTGTTCATCCCGCCGACGGATGACAGGAATACCCGCGATGAGATGTGAAGAGAAGAGAGGGATGTAAAAGTGAAAAGCAAGAACGTGAAGTGGCAGGTGGATGGTAGGTCAAATGCAAAGTAAGAAGAAATGAGCGGATTGGCCGTCCAGCAATGGACGATGAGAAGACCGGCGTTGAGAGGTGCAAGATCATGAGGATAAAAAACAAAGGAAGGAGATGGAGGAAGAAAGGGTCAAAGAAACAAAGAAAGAAAACGCAATCAAATGTCAGGTAGGCTCTTATCAATCTTCCATCTATCCACGCTGCGCATGATCTGCGTCCGCATGTCGTGCTTGTGCTTGTACTCATCCTCATGCCCATCCCGAGGCACATAACCCAAAACCCGAAAACACGCAATCAGATAACAGACCCAACACTCCGCAAGGCAAGGCAAAGCAGGCAGGCACTGCTAGCCCAGCCCCACCTCCTAGACCAAAGGCCAGCGCAAGCAAGCAAGCACCCTCGATCAACCACTGCAGCCGAGTCCACCTCCAGCATCGTCCCGTCTGTGATCACCAGGTCCCAGTCCAAGACGCTGATCCACCTACAGTTATGCATTGCCCACCCAGAAGGTAGCGCAGCGCAGGACAGAGCACAAGACCCAGCCAACACCAGACCAACAACGGCACAAGACCAAGCACAAGACCAACCAACCACGCCCTCGATCAGGGCCCAAGGACACCAATCGGAAGCAAGCATCGACACAGATGGTATGAGGTATGACCCCTTCCAACCAGGTCCCAACCAACGTGGCTTTTGAGGCTGTCGACCTCCGACCCGAGATGAAATGAAAGAAGATGGACGGAGGGTAAGAAATGAAGAGAAGGGGAGAGAAGGGGAGAATGAAAGTGAAGTCAAGGAAAGAGGCAATCCATGCACGCTTCCGACCGGAGATGAATGGATGAAGGGATAAAGGAACGGAAGGGACGAGAAGTGAAGTGAAGTGAAAGGAAGTGTAAGTGCACATGCGCGCATGAGCACATGCACCGCCGACGAAAGCAAAAGCAATGACGTCCCGAGATGACATGAAGCGAAGTGAAGTATGAGGCCAACGGCAGTGGAGAGAAATGAAGTGAAGTGAAGTGTAAGAGCCAAAAAGACAAAACGGAACCCAAAACCGAAATCAAAATGGGATGAAGTGAAGTGGAAAGAGCACACCCGAAATGAGACGAAAATGAGGTGCGGAGATGCCCTCGAACCCGAGATGAAGCATGGGGAACAGCCCTGGACGGGCGGAACATGACGAGAGCGAGATAAGATATGAAAGCCAGAAAAATCCGCAAGAAAAGCAGACGCAAACCAGGCAAAAAAACCCCAAGAAGAAAAGCCGCAAAATTCAAGGGAAAAAGGAAGGGAAAAGGAAAAAGGAAAGAAGAAACAGAAAGAAAAAAGAAAGCAACAGAGGAAAAGGAAGAAATACACACCTTCCGTTATGCTCTTCCACGCCAGATACAACACGCCCACAGCCGCGCTTTCCAGGATCGTAGCGATGAACGAGCCGTCCACTTTCGAGTTTGAGCCCTGTGATAATATTTAGTATTGAGTATGAACCGAGCGTAGTCTGAAGAGCGGTTGCAAAGAGGAACAAGGGAACACAGAAAAAGAAAAGAGAGGCCTTGCGGAAGCGAGAAGGGAAGAGAAACATTTTTCTGAGGGAGGGAGGGACACAAGACAGGACGGCCCGTAAGCTTCCTTCCATGCGCGCTCCTACTTCCTTCCGCATTTGCAGAAAAGCATAGGCAGGCGGCGACGATCTACAAGCGAAATGCGCACAACGAAGACCGCCCAAACCCTTCCAAACCCCTCACAAAGATCCCTCCCAAAAACCCACAAGAAAACCCCCAAAAGCCCACCAAACCCGCAACGAAAAAATCGAATCGAAGAAAGAACCCAAAACGCACCTTACACACCACCCGCCCCAACAGGAACCACGCCAGCTGGGAGAGCACGAACAGGCACGCCGCGAGGACGTAGTACCACATCGGGCGCGTCTCGTTCAGGACGTGCAGCACGATGTAGGTCATAATTATGAAGTACAGGATCGCACATCTACGGTTCAACAATCAGTACCCAATCCCGTCTCCACCGCCCTTCAAGTTGAACAAGGCAAGAAGGAATGCGTGGAAGAAATGAGCTGGACTCACACAGCCGGCCAAATACTCGTCACCACAAACAGCGCGATGCTCCGCAGCGCCTGGGGCGGATTCGACGCGCCGCCGATCGTCTGCGTGATCCCGAGCCCGATGTCGAGCGCGATGTAGATCCCGACGGCGAGCGTGATGAGGGTGAATATGTAGAATGGCTGTGTGAGGGAGGGGTTAGTCAGGTGTGCATGGTATGATGAGGGGAGGGGAATATGGGAAGAAGGGGGCGATCGGTGGAGATTAGACAGGGAGATGAAAGGTGTAATAGGAAATGAAGGGTGTAATGGGAAGCTTGGCAAAGTGAAGTGGGGAGGAGCAAAGACGTAATGCGCAGGGAGGTGAAGCAAAGCGAGGGGTTCTGGAAATTCTGAGAGAAACAAGGGAAGGCAGGGAAGCGATGGGATGGGAAGGGAAGAAGGAAAGGAAGGTAAAGTGACCAGTTGACCAATGACCAACGTGAAGTTGTGAATTGTGGAAGTCAATTTGACGGCACACGAGTGCAAAAATCGCCCCTCCCTCCAACGCCAGACAAGGAAACGTCCAAAAATCTCCCAAATCCCCCCAACGAAAAAAGGCAAAGGCACATGGGAAGGAAAGGGGGAGCAAAATAAACAAAACCCCAACTCACCACCAAACTAGCCAGCGTCCCGTCCTCCACGACCTGCGTCGCGACGATCGCGTTGGCCAGCAACGACCAGAAGAGCGCCACGACGGAGCCGACATGGATGGCCGTGAGCACGACAAGCGGCGTCGAGCCCTGTTCGAGGAATGCGCCCGTCGTGATGAGCTGCAGCGGGAGGGTGAGCAGGTAGAGCGTGAGGAAGAGGCGGAGTTCGATGCGGCCTGTTGAGGAGGGGTAGGAGTATTAGCATAAGCATTCGCAATAGCAGTGGTGGTAGTGGTAGCAGTGGCAAGATGCCAGAGAAGGAGGGCAGGGAGGGGAAGGTGTGTGGATAGGATAGAACAGGACCAGGACGTACCAACAGCCGCCTTCCGTCGATTACACATAAAAATCAAAAACACCGTAAAGATAATGCTAACTCCACACGCCGCGATGTTCGCCACGTTCCCTATCGAGCCGTCCTGCCCCACGCGCTCGATGCCGCAGACGGGGTTGATCCCCACGGGCGCGGAGAGCGGGTTCGCCGAG
>NHYE01001025.1:0-44255 GCA_002938385.1 Gymnopilus dilepis
TCAAACGCAAGGTTCACTGATCAGTTGACCTGAACTCCGGGGTACAGGTACTTACTTACATTTGGGCTCAGACATTGAGGGATGTACGACTAAGGTATAATTTTGGTATCTACATGTGTGCTACGGTCAGGAGTATCTACTAATGATACTTCCAATGGTCTCTCGTAATAGCAGCACTCCAGCCAGACACGCCTTTGGTTTGCGTGGGCGGACGAAGTGCGCACAGCCACCCTTACTCAAGTTCAAACTCAGCTGGCTCAGCCAGATTTCAGCGAAAGAAATATTATGCTCTATGGTGCACGTTTTGCAACCGAAAATTTATCCGATTGTGTGCTCAGTCAGCACAAGAATCAATCTAAATTATGTCTGGTACATATTTACTATGAAGTTTTGAGAGTAATCTAGTCGAGATGTCAAGCGTGCATCACCAAGGGTGACGCGTGCAAGGAGCGTGACAACTGACTTTCTCGCGTGCACAGCCTGCACGCGCTGCACGCTTTTTTTCTTATGCCCCTCATCTAGGCCGCCGGCTTGGAGCTGAAGACAACAAGTCGACCACTGGACAGAAGAGGTCGCTGAAGCGACGTGAAATTATGTTCAAAGGCGATCCTTGGGCATCAAGAGCACCGCTTACCTCCACGCAGCAAGGTCCTGCAGGATGGAACGAGGATCGGCACAAGGCTGATCTGGAATGGGTAAGCTTTCCAGTTTTCTTTCAATTTTCTATCTCTCATTGCTGAAGCCATGTAGGCTGAGCGTGTCACGGCACGCTTCCCTTACTATCTGGAAGAAAAGCGACTCGAACTCGCAGCACGAGATGCGAATGCATACCCTCCATCGTACGTTTTTCTGTGTCGTCACCATCTATCACCTTCTGATCGCCTACTGTAAGCTGCCCAGGATGTGAAGCAGAGTCTTGACAACATGAATGTGCAACTCGCGAAGCTACTAGAGCACTTCACAGGCCCAGCCAACACACTCTCGCCTCTTACTCAACCTCCCGCCCAGATGCAACTCGCACCAGCTATCCCATCAGCATCTTATCAACTCAGTCCTGCTCCTGCACCTCTCCCGGTCTCCCAGCCACCTTTACAGCCCAAAGGCCAACCGACACATATCTTGACGCTTGGGGATGGTCGTCGACTTGTTCTCACAGCTGATGACGTACCTGCTCCGCCTGCTGTCTCCTCTGCTAACGACCTCGCCGCATTGAACAGGATGTGGGATGACGTCAGCGAATATTGGCAAAATGACTCAAAGCTACGCATTCAAGGGGTCCCGACTGCAATCGTTTAATGGAAGGATATCTACTTGGTCAGCGTTAGGTCAGCGGGGGTCGCACCGTCCTTCCGAGCGGGCGCAGCTCTAGTTCTTCCCGAGACCGTAGCTCCTTCTGGCGTCAATTCTTTCTACGGCACCCGTTCGAGCTCCCCTACTTCTCGCCCAACCCTTACTTTGCGCACTCAGTTGGTGACACACGCTCCTCCGGCCCTTCGACTACTTCCACAAGCCTCAACCCTGCAGTTCTTCGTGGATCTGGACTCGGGTACTCTGCCCCAGGAGGTGTCAAGAGTGAGTGCAGCTTCTCGATCTCCAAGACTTCCGCAGCTGACTTTCAAGCGTCCCTGCCCTAAGAGCACACGCAATTCCCTTGGCGAGAGCCGTGCTCAGGCGGCTGCACGACATGAGGTCCAGCACATCACGGGTAAGTGGACTGGTTCTTCAAAAAGTTTGTTTCTTCATTGAACTACAAGCTTCCTCAATAGCTGCCCAACGCTACAATTGCCACACCACGGCAACCTTTCTTCGGAGGAACGTTAACGAAGGCAAGACTCTTTGCAATGTGTAAATTCATTCCCTATGACTTGCGGGGTATCTTTTCATCAAAATCTACTTAACGTCTCTCTGACAGGTGTGGCCGTTACTACAAACTTCATGGCTCGGCTCGTCCCCTCTCCATGAATTCGACGACATCCGCGGATGTTTTAAGCATGATGCCCATGGTCCAGGACCGTTGGAGGAAACCCCATCCGCCAGCCCTGGCGTCAGTGGTCGCACTTCTCCTGTCCCCGAGTCTGCGCCAACCTTTGCTCCCGATTTCACTACTCAGATGTCCTATGACTACTCCGACAGCACCGACCTTCAACTCTTCCTCCTTCCAGCTCTGGGTATCACCACCGACAATACACAGGCGCGGACGATATGGGTAATGTGGCTCTTCCACGCATCGCAATCGCGTGATCCTCACCTGTCTACGATCGAGCAAGCGCCATCAAAGGCAAGCAATGACGTTGAGGAATGAGACACACTTGGCTCCCATCTGTCTTTCCACGGCCATGGGCTTTTCTTTTCCTTCCCAATGTAGACATTTATCGAAGGCACTTCGTCCTCGATGCCCAACGCCAAGAAATCAAGAATCCCTACACTGGTGGAGGACGTTGACAAGAGGAGTAGCCCTCTTGACCGCCCTGCGTCACAACGGTGGGGGCACTGCAGACTTCTTCCGTTCCGTTGAAGTCCGCTAGTCTTCCAGTACACGCGCGCGATCCTTGCTGCAGCGACTGTCGAATGTTGCCTCGCCCGGTCACGTAGCCCGGTTACTGTGCGCAAAAGCGCTGCAGAAACTTGGCTCACGACCCCCACTACCTCCACGTACGGTTACTAGCTCGTGAAAGCGAGCAGAACTAACGGGAGTGTTGGCGAGATATTGTTTCGTACGCGTGGTGCTGGTGCCCCTCGAATCAATTTACGTTTCGCCTTGACTTTCAGTCGACTGCTCTCAGCTGGCCCGAGCCTTGAGTCTCAACAAGAATCTACATCCACGTCTCGTCCTCCAGCAGACCCTAACAAAGGGGAGAATAAGAGCAGGGAATCTGGAACCCCGAAATCGAACCTTCTTGTTCCTCCTAAGGATCTTCACTCAGCCAACCTGGGTGTCGAGAAGAGTATCGATGGAAGAAGTTCCGAAATGAGCTTCTTAGAGTCTGCTCAATCCGAGCTCAGAGCCGACAGCCCCTTGAAATTTCGCTCTCAAACGGAAGTGGAACTTCCTTCCCTGAATATTTCTTTGACCTCTTTTGTATCCTCCTTTCGTGGACCATGACCTGCGGAATCAAGTGAAACAGCTATCGATACCATTTGTTGGGGCCATCTGCTGGATACCTGCCCAGCTGCAAAGGAGTACCACACATGATGACCATTTGTGATGTTGCTACATGTTAGAATACTATGGCAGAACTAATCCAGTGGATTACTGGGCCTTCTCCAGCTTTTGAGTCTGGTGGCTATGGCTGAACAAGCCTCCTGGGTTATGCTTTGGACAATTTAGGCTTGGGCCCTTGCTCAACATGAGTTACCCCTTGTACCAATATCACTTGTGGGTCTTCCTCTTTGCAATGAAGAAGGGTTCAACAAATAAGATGACTCTCATTCATCAGGTTGTCTACTACTAGACAACACTGATCAATCTAGAACAACTTGAGGCCCAATATTGTCAGCAGTCCAAATACTCTCCAATGTTTTTTCTGGAGTCCTGAACCTTCTTGTACTTCCTGGCTGCATTGATATCTTTCTTTGATTTTGTAACATGTGCACCACTTGATATACGCCTGGGAGGATCATTACCTCTGTCACCTCTATCATCAGAAGGGGCTCTGACAGCTGTTTGGATATCAGAGAATTCCAAAACATCTGTAGAGGGCAATACAGTCCCATGTGCCATTGAGCTATCAAAGGACCTATAATATCCATTCATGACCTTCTTGTAAGCAACAAGAGTCTGAAAACATACCAGAAAGAGTTGCTTCTAGACACCACATAAAGACCGTAGTCCCCAAATATGAAGCCATATTCATCCCCTTCAGACTTGGCTTGAAGGTGGTATTGAGCACATAGCCCTCGACAAGCATCTTTATCAAAGTGTAGAGGGCTGGCATAGTTCTTGCACAGATAGGCAGTTGCTCCTGTAATCCCCAACTTATCACCTTCAGGAACTGCATGTTGAAGCTGAGAGAATACAGGAGGATGAATGATTCTGGCAGCCTCTAATAAAACCAAGGAGTCCTTGATGCGATAAAAGTCAGACTATAAGCACTAGAAAGGTTGAAAGATTTACTTCAGCATCATCAAATAATGCATTTATACTGGCTTCGTCAATGGCATCCATGCCAGTATACATGGTATAAGCATCGCCTGGTAAACCACCAGCTGGAATTCTTGAACCCTTTGGAAACATATGGCCTTGTCGATAGGTTTTAAATTGCTTCCCTCGTTTGACGTTTTTGACAGTCTGTAGCCTCTGGTGGTGTGAGATCAGCTTTTCTAATACATGATCTGGGAAGGCATTGTAAGTCCAGAAATCAAGCTAAATGCATTCAAAAATTAGTAAATTTATCACAAACCAAACATTAAACATACAATAGTGTCAGGGTCATTCTTGTCAGCAAAATAATAGGTCATGGACCCACATCTCTCGAGAATTTTGTCAGAACATCTGATATCTTTGAGATGAAGATCGAGTTTTGGGTGAAGGACGGGTCGTTCCTCAAGTTCTCCATTTTTAGAATTTCTCATCTAATGAACAGAAAAAATCTCAGTGTGTACAATAATTTTAGCCTGATAGTTCTTACTGGAATAGCGTCAATCTTCTCCCTTGGTGAAAAGGAAACTCCACACCCAATAACAGACTTGTCAGGCTTTTGAACAGTCACCAATACCTTCTGCAAGCATTGTTCAGAAGCTGATTCATTTCGACATTTTTTACAGGGGCTGTTGAGTGACTATAACACCAGGAGATCAGAAGCTCTAGAAGAAATCAAGTACACAGACTTACTGCTCTATTAGCAAAAAATTTTTCTTTGACCTTGCGTTTCAAATCTTTGAAATCAATTGATCTCTTGAATATAGTACGCAGGGCTATATCTTCGATGCGATTAAAATCAGCATCTCCAAAGCCACTGAGATGTTGCATCAGGGCTTTATATACAATCTCAGCTTCTGACCTAGAGTTGAAGAACGTTGACTGCAGTATTTAGCTTAGTATTAAATATACTCAAAGTTGGTAAAACACCTACATGGAAGGAGTTTTTTTCAAGGCTGAATCCAAGCCACATTCTGCCAGCCTCAAAGAAATTATCCAAGCTAAGGAGGAAAAACACAGAAGGAGGATAACTTTCACGTGGAATCATGTCAGGCTTTTTTGTAAAGCACTGATATAGATATCTTCCCAGCTTCTGCAGCTTCTGCTTTGGCTCTCTCTAGAGGGAAAACAGTAGGAGCAAATTACACTTCAATATACAGTAATGACTTACTGTGAAGTATGGGACAAATGGTTGCAATACCCAGATTGATTTAACCTTGGTGGGAATCCACCTTTCCAGCACAAGTAGAAGAGTAGTTGATATTTTATGTTTGCGAAAGAGCTTTTTGACAAATACCGCCTGCCATAAAGCCAGGCCCATAGGGTCACTCCAGAGATAGATGATTTTAGCAAGACCTGAGCTCTGAACAGTTTCAATGGACAAGTCAAAATTGAAAGATTATAATCAAACCTTCACAGCATCAATCCAGGTCTGGTTCTTGTAGACCCCTGCTTTGATTTGTCGCAAATCCTGTAATATGTGAACCACTTTCTTGTAGTGTTTATCACAGGTATCATCTGAGAGATCAAGTTCCTATTTCTGATTTTGACTAAATGATCATAGATAAGACATGTAAGCATACCTGACGATGTTCAAAAGCTGTAGTGAGATCATGAGTCCATGCTTTGCATGTTTCTAACCAGGCAATGGGATTGGCTTTGAGGTGCTCATTGAGATCCAATACAATTTCTTTGCGAACTTCTGAAGTAGTAGTAGTAGTCCTTCGTTTCTTTCTTGGAGGAGAATTGCTTTTGTCTTCTTCAGGAGAAAAGTATGAGGTGTCAAGACTATCCTCTTCAGGATGACTCTCTTCACCCTCAGTCTCAATATCCTCAAGCACTAAGTCTTCCACAGTTGAGGTCAATTCTTCCAAAAGATTATGTTGATGATGCTGGTGCTCATTGCCAGAAAACTGATGCAACGTCAGGAGACCATATCAAACACTTATTAATTAGCTTACTTTGTCGATCTCCAAGCGTTTTTGAAGACAGGCGAGGGTCCTGGTTGCTGCGGTGGTATCTCCGCCACGAATACGAAGTTGAACCTCCATGAAAGCCTCAACCACTTCCAAATCGGGAAGATCATCGAATGTCTTCCAGGTACAGCTATGTAGCCACGCTTTGATGGCGTGCAACTATCCTCGTCAATGGGGCGCAGCTCAGTCTCTTGTCCAGGACTTACGTATTCTTCGCTGTCTTGAGTCAAAATCTCCTGCGTGATCTCGTGTCTCCAGAGAGAAATCGAGCTTCTAGAAAAATATTTGATACCGTTCAGAGATTGGTCGATCAATTCTTTCAACTCGACAGAAAAAGGTTCAAGTGCACATAGAATCGGAGTGACTGCAGACATGGTGTTCCGGAGTTCTCTTGTGAGCGTAACGAAGACGTAGTCCAATTTCTCAGTTGTCGAGGCTGAGACAATCTGGGAGTTGGGAGAGAGGGTCCGTCGCACAATGCCTTGGACAATTTCAACGAGTTAGTCGTGTGTGGAGTTGGTAGAACTGTAACGCAAACAACGAACGACTGTTGTGTCGTCGGAACTTGAGTCGCGTCGAAAAGAGCCAAGGGGTGGCAGGCTTCCAGATCTGTCGCTTGAGACGAAAGGAGGTTGGGAAGGCGGCAGGACGTATGCCTTTTCGTTCAGATGATTAGAGGGCGATATAAAGTGATTTAAGAGTCGGGGTAGGTGTGTAAATTAGATAAGAGGACTAAGAGCAACAACTTGGTTGGAGCACGTGCGTGTCGCTTGTCGATATATAATATAAAGCTGTGACCTCCGAGTTTGAACCCTCAGCACGCTCACTCGGACGGAGTGCGGTAGAGTGCCCCTCTGCGGAGGACGCGCCGGTGCGTTGGGCCCGTAGCCCTCTTCCCTCTCTCTAAAAATTTGTTTCGGCAGTTGGTTTCGTTCGCCAGGTAGGGTCCGTCCCCCTTCTTCCGTCGTTTTCGGAAGTCTGACCTCTGTTTCTCTTCAGAAACCCCGAGAACTGCTCGATAATCGATCCCCTGGGAGGAGTCAGTTATCCCTATGGGCCGCTAGTTTCGTCCCTCCTACACTAACACCTTGTAAATGCCGGTTTTGGGACCCCTTCGTCGAGCTTTCCCTGTCACTGCCAAGCATGCCGTCTTGTGTTCTGACTGTCTCCTTCGTTGCTGATGTTGGGAGGAAGTCTTCCTTCGGACCCGAAATCATCACCGCGACCCACCTTGTTGGCTGCCTGTTAGGATCGGTCATATCTGGAAAGTTACTTTTTTCTGACCCAACTTTATAGAACCCGAAGCTCTGAAGTTCGAGCCGATTCCTCGGACGCGGAGAGAAATTCTGTCGAGCCATGTCCACCTCCACTCTGCGGAATTTAGAAGTCCAGTGGATCTCTGAACCTGTCTCGGTAACTTCCCTCACACGGTTTCCTTTGGCCGTTCTCTTCCACCATCTCCACCATCGTCGCCCTTGCCTTGACACCTTCGTCTGCGAAGTTACTTTGTGGTCAGACGATACAGCTGCTCCTGCCCCCGTCACTGCTTTTGCCCCTGGCACTTTCTTTCTCGATAACTGCTCCCTGATCCTGAATTCGAAATCCCTTCCGCCTCTGTCTCCATGTATTGTAGTCTGACCGTCGTCTCCTTAACCGGCTGGCGAGGCTTTGTCGATACGTTTCGTCGTCTATTTTCTTTGTGTTTAGGCTTAGGAGGACACGCCGAAGTCTATGACACTGTGGCTCACTGGCCTCGTGATGGCTGCGACGAAGGCTTTGAATTTGCACACTCTAACGTCACCGTTTCCCACTTCTACTTTTTCGCGAACCGTACGATGTCTTCGATCCGAAGCCTAGGGGATGGCAACGCTATGCTCGCAGTTTTCTTTTAAAGTTTGCGACTTCCTCGCCCACGACGACTCGTGAGCGGCTCGCGTCTTTTGGTTCCCGAGTCCCCGAGACATCCCTGGGGATGCACCAGCCCACAAATCAGCAAACACACCACGAAACTCGCCCACAACGCACTAATTAACGTCACATGGACCATGCGCTAAGGAGGGCCCGGGCGAACCCCTTGAAGACTTCGCAGAAACGTGCCTAAAGGCACCCGAGACCGGATCCTTTGCCACATCTAACCATCCCTCTCCCTCCCTAACACCAATTTCTCATCTTCATCAACTCAAAGGCGAGCAAGAACTCTTTGGCAGCTTAGTCCGATGCCGAACCTGTCGCACGTACCAGGGCGAGTTTCGAAAGTGCTACAACTTTGGCAAGCCGATGCGACGTCCTTGCGGAGAAGATTTGGAGAGCAGAGGTCACGTACCATTCCTTGGTCCGGTAATACGGCCGCCCTTGCCCTCGTCCTTGCTTCCACTGCACGCCCTCCTTTTCTTTCCTCTGTCACTGTATTCTGCTCCGGAGTTCGTCCCCCCTTTCGTCTTGTAGTCTACTTTCTTACTTCCACGTCACCCAAGTCTCCTCCCCCATTCTTTGCCTGTGTCACAGGAGGAGTGGTTTGTTCTCGACTAGCTACCAGAACCCCCGTGTAAAGCTGTTGGTTGCCAGATGAACCCGACTTCCAAATCTCGTTGAATCAAGGACAGCTAGAATAAGAAAATAGGGAGTAGACCCTGGTCGTCTACTTCGTTGTTTTGAAGTCCTTGATAAATAGCGCTCCGAAAACGTGAGATATTCCTGTGGCCCCAAGCAAGGAGGAACACTGATTTCTATTGAAATGTGACCAAGAGAGATTAACGTTCAATGAGCAGGGTTTATCAATGTCTTTTTGACAGTATTCTTCAGTATCCCAGATACTCAGTAATTTTTGTTTGGTCTGAACCAATAAATTGTCTTGCTCTGTATTACCATGACTTCTAAAATACTGTAATATATATAGAAATATTAACACGGAATCAATACAGTGATATGCTACAGGCTTCAGAGGCGGCCAGCCACAAATTCACTCTCCAAATTCACCCTAGCAAGAGTCAGAAGCACTAGCTTGGAGAGCCCTTCTTTCTAATAGAGTATCTTTGGACTCTTGGTGGATTGACTACAGCATCCTGAAACACGGGGAGATCATAATCTGTCTAGTAAAGATATCCGGAAGGCTACTCACATCATCAACAACTATAACCTCTTTCATGACCTCAGTCTGGCGGGCATTCCTGGGGCGCTTCTTCAATGGCTCAGAGGGCTGAGTCTGCGCCCCAACCCTTGGCACCTTGACCACAGGACCCTGAAAAATGTGGAGTTCAGATTTTGTCTAATAAGGATATCTGAAAGGCTACTCACGTCATCAACAACCGTAGCCTCTTCCGTGACCTCAGTCTGGCAGGCATTCCTGGAGCGCTTCTTCTGCTCCGAGCCATAGGAATACTGCGAGGTGGAACCCGAATAGGTAGATATTTGGTGGTAATTGGAACTGGGGGTATCATCGGACGGGGTAATAGGAAGGTTGGCGGTGAAATTGGCGTCGTCACTGCTGTCTGCCTCGGCGTTGGACACCGTCGGCACTTCATAGGCTGACTGCGATCGCCGCCCTTGTGCTCCTCATCGACATCCATTGTCGTCGTCTCTGTAGCCGTCTCTGTAGCCGTATCTGCGACGATGGTCGTACTCGACGATCCCGGGACACCAGCAGCTGCCTTCTTCGCAACGACTCGCATGGCAGCATCGACCTGTGGACCGTTGACCTCCTTGGGTCCGACACATCCAAGACGGCGTAGGAGACCATTGGGTCTGCCGTACTCCGAGTCCAGGACGGAAGAAACATCGACGACGCCCATCATGATCCACTCGCGCTCTTCGGCACCCTCGATCTTGAGGCGTTCGATGAAGCGTGCTAGCGTGGGCTGGAAGTCGTCAAGTTCGATGTTGGTGAACACCATGCCGTGAAGAAGAACGAAGAGCTCTAATGCACGAGCATCGAGGGCTGATCCTCGGGTCTGCTCAGTGAGAGACCAGATAGGGAGTACAGATTCTCGAGAGGAAAGGAACGGATGTAACGTGGTCGTACTAGACCCATCATCAGTCCAGGCCCCCAGAGGACATCAAAAAGAAACATTACCTCTTAACAAGAAAGCGTGCGAGGTCACCGAGGGCTTCTAGCCATCCCGACTTGAAGGGCTTGAGGGTGGGCTCTTCTATGAGGTCGGTGCAGAAGATGAAGTCTCAGAGATGTTCTAGGGCGAAAAGGAGAGAGAGGAGAGGAAAAGGAAGCGCGGTCGAGGGACTCAAGGAGTTTGTAGGAGGCGTGCGTCCATAATCGGACGATGATGTTGTATTTTGTGGGGATGTTTCGCAACGAAGCCGGCACAGAAGGCGCGAGCGAGATCTCGTGCAGATTATATATGATCTCGGCCAATGCCTAGGATCGTCGATCTGCTTCTGCCACTTGTCTTTTTCGAGATCCTCGTTGGCGATCTCCTTGCCCTTGAGCATCTCTGGGGTTGACGGCGTCTTCAGACTCACCGACCGCGGACCCTGCTTGATCTTGGCTTCCGGATTGATGATGAAGCGGTAGAGGCGCTTGAGCTGGATGGAGATGACGGAGTTCTCTGTTCCTTGGCCCTTTGGCCAGCCTTTAAAAAGCGCTGAGGAAGCAGAGGAGCCATCGGTGGCGGGCGAGAGGGTGAAGGAAGCAGAGGAGCCATCGGTGGTGGGCGAGAGGGTGAATGCTGATGAAGAAATGGAGGCGGCGTAGGAGGAGGTTGATGAGGCGGAGGACTTGGGCAGCGGGACGGCTCGCCCGTGCGCTGATAGTTGCGGCTGTGGTCGAGCAAGCACCGAATGGAGTCATCCTTGCAATGGTCAAAGAGCTGGCGGGCGGGGCCACTCAAAAGAGCTTGGTAGCGGTAAGCATCGAACGCTCCGGGAAGCATGCTGATGTACCCGAAAGACGCTCTACACCAGGAAGTCAACAACTGCGTTCGTGACTCGAAGACATCTTTGGCTCACCTCGAAGGGCTTGTCAGGAATGTTAGACATTGTGTACTAATTCACAATCCCCGCTGTCACTCTTTCAGTCCATGCCAGAGCGAAAAATAACATACCTCGAAATTCTGGGATTCGACCAGCGGCCACGCTAGAATCAGGGAGCAGCCTCGACCGCCATCAACCCAGACTCTTGAAAAATAACCCGACATGAGAAGTTGATGGGCGAGACAAACTGATTGGGAAAAAACCCCTTACTTTGCGTAGGCACCACCAACGTTCTTGTGCTTGTCAAAGCCTGTGCGTGGGGGCCGCTTGAAAAACAAATCATCAACGAGAAGAAAGGAAGGATATGCATTTCAAGAGCTCGTAGACCGAGGTGTCGGTTTAGTGCCAATATCCAGCAGGACACAGACTGAAATATCAATCAGTTGGATATTCCGTGCAGAAGGGGAATGGGACGAGACGAACTGTTGGGTCCAATGCGGTCCATAAGCGTTGGAGTAACATTGATGACTGTTGAGCTTCTTCTTGTTCTGTTCCTTGAGGCAGGACGGGAACTGGACGGGACATGAGTCCTGCGAGAGTAACATCGTTACCGCCAACAGAATCCTTAGCGATGCCTTCAGCATCCCATCTACGTGATCTCATCTCAGTATACAGGATGAGGGAGGTCAGTTTAGGTGACACGTACAAGGTTGAGAACTTGAAGGGCGAGCTTGTTGACCTTGTTTCTTCCATCTGAGACAACGCAGACAAAGACCTTCTTCCATCCTTCGGTACCCCATGCTTTGGAACGGCTGCGTTGGCATAGGTCAGCGATGTTCTTGATGACACTTTTCTGTCATAAAAAGGTCACTCTTCAGACAAGGAAGCGGCATTATCAGAATGTTGGGCATGCATTTCCGCTAATTGGCTTTGAACCTCCTGAAGACCCATATTTGTTACATGCAACGCAACCTATCATTGATCACGATAATGAGTAAGTGTTGTTCATTCGAACAAGCCGTTTAGAAATTATACCAGTGATATTTCGATATAGAAATGCCTCTCAGAGTCAAGAACCCTGTTTGCAGACGGAGCCCGACGAAGTCCAGGAAGATATAAATACCTTGAAGGCAGGAGACTCATCTGTCCACACAGAAGACGAAGAAGACCTAGAATCAGTCTCAGGGATAGGCTCTGGACACCCAACAATGGAGCATGGATCTCTTGGACAACGGAGAAATGGATTATCAGGAAAAAATGGAGCAAATAAGCAGCTGCGGATTTGACGGCCTGATATTTTATCTTCTGGATCATCCGAATGTTCTTGTCGTAGGCGGTGAGGCGAATAATGAACGGAATATACATGAAACGTTTAAGCGGAAGCACACGGGAGTTCATTCCTGAATGTTCATTACCGTAGTCGATGTCCATAACGGAAGCAACGTCGACATCTCCAACGCCAGGTTCGGGTTGCGGCACAAAGGGACCCTCAAGCGGATGTCTAGCCTGGCCTCTAACCACCAACGCTCCCAGGAATGACACGGCCGTACGAACTACCCTGAAATCTCACGAATTTGTCTTCCTCGCTTTGGACTTGACAGACATTGTAAGTCGGTGTGTCAAGCATGGACCTGTGCCCTAGCCACCATCAGCCCTCGGTGACGGCGCTCGACCCTCTCACGAAGCATCTCGCCGCAGCCACAATGACACTCCACCCTACCATGAGCAATTTCAGGTGGCGAGATAGTGCTGTGCTGGAGACGAGTTAAAACATCGCTACGCATACGCATACGCACTTACATTGGTGACTTTACTGTATTAACAAAGCTTCCTTAAATCCACTACAAACATGGATCAGAAACGATGATAAAATAAGCACAGATTAACGTACGTTGTGTGACTAGAGGGCATCGAGACATGATGACGTGGAAAACCTCTAAGTTGATGGCCTTTATACTATCGAGATACGATGTGTGACATTCAAATGTTGCATCGAAGAGACACCTTAGGCCTTCAGATTCGTATACCTTCTCACAAGGTTGGATGGCTGTGAAATGCCATAGGCCATAGGCACTCATCAAACAAAGAATTTGCGAAACAAATGCGAACTTACTGCGGTAATTGTTAGAGCGACGATAGGACTTGTCAACTCATCGGGGCGGGCGCTTCTCCATGGAGGACTACAAGACTAGTGCGTCTATGTGCATGAATGCTGATCCAGATGATTGGTCTTATCTCGCTTGTTTCTCACAATGCGTCCCCAGGGGTCCCATTTGCTTCGTCCTCCTCATCAGCTCCCTTCCAATCCCTTTCCATTGGAATGCTAGCATAGCCTTCGTCTTCTTCAACGCCCTTCCCTGCTGACGACCTCGGGTTGTTCAAGATGTGTCAATATTGACTTCGGACCATGCAAGACAGGCCTACCTCCTTCTGAAATGTTTCCTTGCTCTGTCTCTGTGATAAATGAGAGACCAACAAGAATATGATAAAGCTCTATACGCACCATGTCGACGTCTTCATCCCTAACCAGGGGAAGCGTGTTCTTCCTCATGAGGGCTCGTATTCTTATAAAACTGTACCTCCCCAGCCAACTCTTATTCTGTCGACTCGGAAACATCTTGAAGCTTGAAGACTCGTAAAGGGCGGTGCTTGCTTTTGCAGATGTGTACAAACTTACAACGTCGACCCCCGTGGTTGTGCTCTTCCCAAGCCCAACATGCTTTCGGAGCATCGCAAGCAGTAAAGGAGTGCACCAGCAACCATTCGCGTAGAGGTGTCTATGGAACCAGCAATGCCTGCGAAAAAGCTGTCCTGTAAAATCCGGGACATCCGGATTTGGTAATCGCTTCCCATCAGCCATCGCAACATTGAGTGACGCGTACGCGACGCGTACTTCGAGATCTCTTGGTGTGGATATCCTCGACTGGGGGCGCGTTGTGGTCCAGGTTCAACTAATTAGAGCTCACGTGTTCAAGCTATGACGCTTTGTTGATTCAATGATTGGCAATGGCAAATAGAAGACACGGTCAGCGTCATTTCACGTGACTAACCCAAATGTTAACGAGGTCAGACCTGAGACATACGAAGTTCAATTCAACATACATGAAGCTTAAGATCCCATGTCTGTCTCGGATAGGACCACAACTTCTCCAACCTCTGCGCCTTCAAATTCAAATCATGCCACAGTTTTGGAGCCTTGTGGAACTCTCCCAGTATCAGTACCCCCAGAAGCACCTACGAACGATCCCGAAGTGTCATCCTCGTCTGCTTCGAACGATCCCAAAACATTATGGCTGTCTGGAGCACTTAGAGTTCGCATGGAACCTCTTCGTCACTCCCCATACTCAACGCAAATAGTTTTCCCATCAGACGCTTTTCAAATGAGTGCTTTTCCTGAACTTGCTTTACATTGCGATGTACGTCTTTTCTTTTGACGCTGGTTCTAGTCTCACTGTCTTCTTTAGCAAATAGAGCTAGTCAAATTGAAAAGAGACTATCTGGCTGCCAATGAATACCGAGCAACAAGGACTATTTCGGTAGTTCGCAGGAGGCAGCAACGGGAACAAGCTGAAGAGTCCAAAGCTCTCGCACTCCTGGAGGAAGCTCAGCTGAAGCGCGACGCATCACTGGGTCCTCGATTCGCTGCGTATGATCCGGATACAGCACTTAAACTTGCCGAAGCAGTGCTCAGGGTCTTACAAGCAGACGAAACATTAACGAGTAGTAAAATTCTAGAACTAAGAGAGGAACTCTCGGCATTGGAAGATGAACTCGATGAGGTTAAAAGGAGGGTGGAAGAAGCCACTCGTCAATACGGAAGGGTTCTTCTCTCTCTCCAAGCGTAGAGCCAGCGCTTCAACAAACTATTTGATCAGAAACCGCGCCGAATCTGAATGGAGTTTTCTATTCCTTTTCCTTGCTATCCCGTGTCGGCACTCGAATCGCGGCAATCCAAATTAAAGATCGCCATGGACTCAAGTGCCCCCCGATTGGTATAAAGCCAACTGCTGCTTCCCAATCACTATTTCATCGCCAGTGATTGCACAAGGACTCGGAAATGGACCAATGAACGAGGTTAATAGTAGCTTCGGGATGGCATGAACCTTCCGCACGGAGTCGTCGGTCAGTGACAAGGTCTTGGGCGGGTAAAATATTGCCGTCTTGGCCGTGCCTATCAGCAAAAAGTAATCGAACTGTGGGCACCAATCTGACCTTTTACCACGCAATACCTATCTCTTGACCCAGTAGAGTCAGAAAGTCCTTAGGTAGATATAAGGCCACCTTTCCCATTGAAATTTTGATCCCAAGGCAATGTAGAGGATAGACTCCGATAGAGTGCGAAAGTAGAGCAAAAGCATTATGTTTTATTTCGAACATTGAGACTAATTTGAGAGGAGAGTATATGCGGATACGGTTACGGCGTTTTAAGTTATGTAGATCTCAGAGAAGTGAGCTCACGAACTGCCAGAGCTTGGAGTTACCTCCTTTGAGATACAGACCAGTGTGGCCCAGGAAGAACCTGAAAGAGACCCTTATACCCAATGCAAAGCGTGATTACCGTAAAACCACTTTCGAGGAGGAGTTGCTACAAGGACTCTGGGCTGATGTATGCTTATGTGGTATCTTATTGATGGCAACACTTCACCCATTCACAAGTATTTAACGAAATTTATTAGGAGCCTAACGATGGGTTTAGGTCGTAATAGGAGTTTCACTTCTCGATGCCTATGAAGGGACTGACAGGGCACCAGGCGTTTGCCAGCCGTTCACGAAAATTGGAGCTATGGTGACAGGGCCATTGGAAGAATGACCAGACCCTGGGTTGCATTGCTGCGATCTCTATTGTCGGATCCCTCTTCAGCGTGAGTCCTTCGGCCCTGTGACGCAGGCGGTCGGGAGGGCTTCTCCTCGTGTCGAAGTCCGTGGTCTTGAGGTAAAGGAACCAGCTAGGTCGGTTCCTGCGAGCCCTATCTGGGCGAGCCTTGTAACTCTAGGCGAGAGGTCGTGTCACCCTCGACAGGGGAGCAGATATGGGTGCTCAGCCGTATAGAGGGTAGAGGGGGAGCCTCGAGCGTGGTTGATGGAACAGGAACAAAAATGACTACATTACGTAAGATGTACAAAACGAGATTTACAGTACATCGTGCGGACGAATATCTAAATATACCCGTTACAACGCCCCCCCGTCCGTAAATTGGACTGTATGTTTACGACGACGTCCTCGATATTTGTAACGATGAATTTTCTTTTGATTCTTGGGCAGGTCTGTTGAAGTAGTCGAGGGCGGGATTGAGTAGATAGGAGGAGCAGATGACGTTGAAGGAATAGCGTTGTCGATTTGGGTCGAAGAGGGAGACGGAATCGTAGACGAGGCATTTTTAGCTAGTTTCCTCCTTTTTTTACGCGATAGAGAGGAAACCTCGAAAGTTTCCGCGTCCTGGGCTGGTTGAATGCGTTGGCATAGAGGAAGTTTCTGTAGATCGCGGCTACGGAGGGGTTCCGTCATGGACAGGTCAGCATTCAACCCATGCGATGGATCCCAGGAGTCTCTTGAAATGGGCACAAAGTCATTGAATACTTCTCCCGTCACGAAGTCGCAGCCGATACTTCCGTTGTCCACCGTTCGTCGGCCCGCTACTATGCCTCGGAATGTAGTTGCTGACTGTACGCTCTTGAAGTTCAGCCAAAAGAGATGGTTACTTTTTTCGTAGGTGTGATACACCTTCTCTATTTTGACCGGTTCGGAAAGGGAGGCTAGAATAGAGTCGATCCAAGAAATAATGTCTTGCCAACAATGGAAAGCACCAATGTTCCACAACAGCAAAAAACGGGATCGCGAAGACGAGGATATGAAGGAAAGTATAGGAGCGGGAGCAGGGATCATCGGCGAATTTTCCGATCGACGATTAAGAGCCGCTTTGAGGGGGTTTTGGGCGATACGACTGGAGCGGTCCTTGTAATCGCTGAGGACATACGAGGGTACCTCCCCTTCTTCTTCCAAGTCGGGAGGAGTGGCGGAATTCTGAACCGAGACCCTTAGACGATGCAACAAGGGTGTTACTTCGTCGTTTCTCGAGGTTGTCTCTTCAGATGATCCTCTCCGAGTGCCTTCATCCTCCCCGTCTCCCTTTTCCTCTTCTTCTTCTTCTTCCTCTTCGTCACCATCACTCTCCCCGTCCACTTCCATGCGCTCGTCATCGCTTCTCCGTCCAGTAGCCTGATCGGTGTTTTTGTTTGGTTCTACTGCGGAAGTCGACTCCACCGCAGGGGTAACCTCTAACGCAGGTACTATTTCCCGAGACTCTGCGACGTACTCGCGTTCGTAAGACTCCCTGGAAATAGCTTTGCCCTTCCCCTTATCCGACCATCGAATCTCGTCTCGTCCTTCTCGACAATCAGGTTGATTAACCCCTCGAGGGTCCTCTCTGGAAGAAGTAGAAATTTCTCGGTGGGGGTAGTTTCCTTCTTCCGGAGTCAATGACCTCCGCCTTTTGGACACGAGTGGCCTATGTTCTGTAGATCGAGGAGATAACCGCCTCGGCTCAGGAGGAGGTGTTCTCCTAGAGTACTGAGGGCGAGGAGTTTCTTGTCGACGTCGGTTATAAGGCGGGGTTCGACTCCTGTATCTGAAGGGCGAGCGACCACGAGACCTAGAGCGAGGGCGGAATGATCGTCCGTGGTGAGAGTTGTACTGCGACTGCTCAGGGTAACGGTCTCGCGATCTCGAGCGGTAGCGGCCTCTGGATCTGGGAAGATAATAGCTCCCTCTTCTGTCAGGAAAGCATTCGGGGCTTAACGAGCGAGATCGGCGCCGCATTGGAGTAGGTCGGGGGAGAAGAGGAATCGGGGGTACAGCACTGTCGTATCCTTCTCTTCTCCCTCTTGAACGTTCAGCACGAGGACCGCGGGGAAGAGTGGGTTCGAGGGTGGCTATCTGAGGAGGGATCGACACAGAGGAAGGGGCGTTTAGTGGATTATTAGAGGAACCAGATCGGCCGGTGGGCAGGAAGGGAGGGGACTCGCTCCCAGTGTTCCTCCAAACTTGCTTCGAACTTTCAGCGGCAGCAGGAGGTTCGGGGTTACCAGGGGTGAAGATTCTCCCTACAGTACCTTTCGCAGGCTTTTCCTGTCGGTACATCCACACTGAGGCCTTGACAGACTTCAAGTTAGTATGGATTCTCTCTAAGAACGGCCAGTTGGGTACAGGTTGGCCGAAGACGTCTGGATCAGCTTGGTAGTTGTAAGGGATAGTCGGACGGTCTTCCAAGATTAGCTTTCGTTTATTCTTCCGGTCGTAAAAGGTAGTTCCTCTCGCTTCGTCCTTCTTCCCCATTTTAACGAAGCAATCTTGTTCGTTCTCGTAGCTTGTCATCCAAGAAGTCCAGGATCCTTTGGGGATGAGATCCTCTACTGGGGGAGGAATTATGACACCTTCCTTTTCGGGGTATCGGCGCGGCACATTAGCAGCATCGGTCGGGCTCACGGTAGGCGGCTTAGCTCGGGGATCTTCGTACTTCGTCCCGTCATAACCTTGCACCACTGGCGAAGAGCGGACTCTGTCCGTAAACATGGGTATGGGCACTCCTTTCGCGGGGAGGACAGCAAAGTCAATCGTGACGTCTGGGATAATCCGTCTGTCTCCTTCGTCGAGTCTCACCGCCATATCGATCGGGTTAATAGTGGCTACAAGGCCTGTGACGATGGTACCCGACGCGAATGAATAATAATGCGGGTCGTAGGAGGAAATTCGATCCCATTCGTGGAGTCCGTCGACGACATGGATGATGAAGCAGGGCACTCGGTAACGTAGGAGGAAAACGCCATCCCTTTCGTCGCAACCATTAATCCAAGCACCCATGAGCGTCTCGTCCGCTCCTTCCACCGCTTTCAAATCGTTCAGCTTGTTCTTGTCCTCAATAAGGAGGGCGTTTGCGTATTTGAACCAGGCGCACACGTATTTGATAGCACGTTGAGTTTTGGTGATTAGGTCAACGGCACGGTCGAAGGACAAGGTGAGGAACAATTCGTCGAATTGAGCGTCGTCAGGACAGCTAGGTCGACTCTCCCAGGATCGAGGGTGTGTTTTCGCTAACACCTTCCACTTCTCGAATCTCTTTCGAAGGTCGTTGGATCTCTCTCGCAGTCTTTTGACGTAGGTTGGCCTGAACGTGCCCAGATTCGGAGCGCGAGTCGGTTGCCACTCTTTAAGCCAAGGAACGTCTTCAGGACGGGATTCATCCGTCGATTTTCGAATAAAACCGAGCCAAGGTCGTTCAGGCTCGTAATATTGCGGGGACATAGTGGGGTCGAATCGTCCTAAGTGTCCGTCGCATCGTCTCCGATCCGATGGCAGATCCCTTTCCAGATCAACGGATAGGTCGCGTAATCCAGGGTAGAACGGACAAGCAGTCGAATTGGGAGACCAAATCTCCCAGATTTGAGAGTCGATGCATACGATCCTCCTTGATCGTACCTCGAACGCCGGCAGGTAGAACGTCATCGCTTCGGTTACAGTTGGAGGACATTGGTATCCGGCTGCGCTAGCCAGCCTGGGTTTCAAGAACGCGCGTCGAGAGACGGGCAGCGATAGTCCGGACATGGTGGATCTAAAAACTTGTCGACGAACTTAAGGGCGGGCGGAAGATCAGGCGCAACGAAAGCTCGCGCAGCTCTGATATCAGCGGGTCTCGAGAACTTCAGGGACTAGTCAGAGCGCAACACGAAGCGCAGCTTCTGAAAGTCAACCCTTAGTTCTGAGGGAGAGGTTCTCGACCGGAGAGTGTTCTGGTTCGAGGGACGTGGGGGAGAGAGGGAAGTGGTAGCAGTTATTCCGGAGATCAACTTCGGAGATTTAGATTACATAATCGTTCTAATTAAATCGTACTAAGTAGTTATACGCAAAGGGGCGAGGCCAGTAACTTAAAATCGCTACATTTAGCTTTCGCTAACGAGTTGAGGTACTCCCTTTTGAGTTCAGGAGCGTTGCGTAGGTCGTATTCGGATACCCAGGAATCATCAGCAGGTCCATACCCTGCCCATCTGACGAGAAATAAACGGCGGTTACCCTGCTTCTTCCCTGAGTATTTGTGACCTAGGATGGCTTCGACCTCATATTCAGGAGTCGCTAAGAAGTCTCGAGTAGATGGAAGGGTAGTTCTTTCGCCAAATTCCGGAGGGGAAGGTTTATATTTACGAAGATGAGCGATGTTGACGACCGGATGCATAGGGTAAGAGTCTGGGAGGCGTAAGCGGTACACCATAGGATTGATTTTCTCTATTACTTCGAAAGGGCCGATGGTTTTCTGTACAAGTTTCTTGCCAGTGCCCGCCACGTCCACTAGTTTCAAGGTGTGAGGGTTAATGAGCACTTGATCCCCTACATCAATTTCTTCGGATAACCTCCGCCCTTTGTTGTAAGCTTTAGCCTGTTTCTCCTGGGCTAGTACTAACGAGTCTCTAGCTGCCTTCCTTAGCATTTCGAGGGTGAGAATGAAAGTTTCGGCTTTCATACTAGGAAGGTAAGGGCGAGCAACCGGGTCTACTTCTTCTACAAAGGGAGCAGTGGATATTCTCGGGTGGTATCCAAGTAAAAGGAAACTGGGGGTCTGTGAGGTCGAGGAATGCGTAGCGGAGTTGTAGGCGAACGTGAGGACGCTGAGCCATTGAGACCAAGAAGTACGATTTTTAGCGACATAAGCTCGCAGCATTTGTTCAATGGTAGCGTTAAGAATCTCGGTTTGACCATCCGTCTGGGGATGATGGGAAGATGAGAGAGCCAAGACTCCGCCGTAACTTAGTACGATACAACCGACTTCCAAAAGTCCGTAGCCCATCTCTTGTCCCGGTCCGAGGTTATCCTTTGCGGTAATCTGAATATATTGATGACTCGTTCCACGAAAAGTTTGGCGAAGCCTTCTTGAGATAAAGAGTCGTGCGTAGGGATGATTATCGCAAATTTCGTGAGCTTGTCTACTATAACCAAAACAGCAGTATAGTTCTCGTCGCCTGAAGGAGGTAAGCCTGTGATTAAGTCCAGGGACACTGTAGCAAAGGGGCGATGAGGGATGTGGGCCGGTCGCAAAGGTCCAACTTGCTTCCTGGGGTCTGACTTTATTTTCTGACAGGCATCGCAAGAGGAACTGAAGGCGTCCGCGTCTTTTAACAGAGTGGTCCAGTAGAAGGTATCTTGTAAACGTGCAGCGAATTTTCGCTATCCCGAATGAGCTCCTTCGAAAGGCGATTCATGGATCCATTTCAGGACATAATTGACTTTACTTCGCGGTACGCAAAGACGAGTTTTCCAGTCAGCATCCAGATAGTATAGCAGGCCATCACTACCCTCACGAAAATGCGAAGGAGTGATGACAGTGCGAGGGTTAGGAGCTTCATCGACGTATCTGTCCTTGAAGAAAGGGTCGGTCTGATACCCTTCGACGAATTCTCGTATGATAGAAGGGTTGGCAGAGACCAGAAGATGAGATCGATTTTCCCAATCTTCCTCTACTTTCGCAGGAATAGTTTTCACTCCTAGAGGATACGTCCAATGATCACTGTCAGGGAAGGGTAAGTCGTCAACAGCCTTCAACTCCTTGACGGGAGGGTTTTCTGGAGTTAGAGAGTCTGTCCTCTTGTTCTCTTTCTCCTTCTCCGACTCCTTTCTTTGCTGTCGAGTTTGAACCTTATTTGCGTTTCTAGAAATTATGTCTTCCCACCAAACTACAAAAGCAGCTTTAGGAGCAGGCCCGGAGCTATTCCTTTCTTTGGCCATTTGAGTGATAGATCGTTTATCTTCGCTTTGAACTATTGTGTCGGGAACGTCGATGATAGGGGAATTGTGCGGCGAAATTCTTGGTAACCTCGATAGAGGATCAACGTTCGAGTGTACCTTCCCTGGTCGATGTACAATTTTCAAACCTGGGTACGCTGCGAACACTGCCCCCCACGCTGCTAATCGTCTATTCGCGTTCTCGTACACTCTCGCCCATTGTAAAGCGGCGTGGTCTGTGATCAGGATGACTTGTTCTCCTTCTATAAAGGGTTGAAATTTGACCAGAGCTTCCTTAGCAGCCAGGGCTTCTCGTTCAGTCGCGCTGTAATTTCGTTCGGCCGACTTTAGGGAGCGACTCCAATAGGCAATTACTCTTTCTACGAACACAGTTGTTTCGTCGAAGGATTCTCCCCAAGAGAACTCGGTTGGAGTCTCTTGAATTTCCTTGACCAAGGAGGAGATTGGAGAGGGAGGAGGTTTACCCGCTTCCCAGGCTTTCAGGAGTCGCTCGTATACTGAAGTACCCTTGAGATCTCCGATTCTCATGGGTTGAACTTGTTGCAGGCTCGACCCGAGCGCTACATCTGAAGCATCTGTGTATAGCCGGTAGGGAGTCTTCGGTATAGGATGCCCTAGTATGGGTGCAGCAGCTGGAGCTTCTTTCGCTTGTTGCCAGGCTATCTCGTGCTCTGCTAACCATTGCCATTTGGCCCCCTTCTTTAGAAGTACGAACAAGGGAGACGCGATGAATGAATAGTAAGGAATATATTGGGAGAAATAAACGACCATCCCTAGGAATTTCTGTAGATCGGCGGTGTTTCGAGGGCGATCTAACTCCATAATAAGGGCGATCTAACTCCATAATAGCGGCGACCTTTTCCTTGTGGGTTGAGAGCCCCAATCTGGAGACTTTCTGACCGAGTAAGAGGATGGACGAGAATCCGACGAAGCATTTGGAGGGCGAAAGGGTTATCCCGGCTAGCTTGACCGCTTTGAAAACTTGATCTAGGTGAGATAGATGTTCTTCCCAGTTTCTTGAGAATATTACTATGTCGTCGATGTATACCAAGGCAAAAATCCATAAGAACGGAGCAAGTACGTTTTGCATTAGTCGTTGGAATATAGAAGGTCCGTTCCTAAGACCAAACGGCATCCGTTTGAATTGCCACAGACCTAGATGACATCGGAACGCGGTCTTTTCCTTCTCGCCTTCGTCCATCTCTAATTGGGTAAATCCGGCTAGGGCGTCGAAAGAAGATAGTACTTGAGACCCGGACAGAGTCTGTATTATCTCAGATTGGCGAGGGATGGGGAATTTGTCAGGGACGGTTTTAGCGTTCAGTTTTCGGTAGTCGACAACGAGTCGAGGTTTACCGTTGCGGTAAACTACCACTACGGGAAAACCCCAAGGGCTCACAGAGGGTACGATTACACCGGCTTCAAACCAGGCGTTAACCTGCTTTTCTATGACTTCTCGTTTGGCAGGGGAGGCTCCATACATAGGAACTGAAATAGGGTTCGTATCTGGGATAAGCGGTATTTTCACTTTTGCTGAGACTTGTCCTAGACGCCCGTTCACCCCGAAAGCCTCCGAATTAGCTCTTAAAACAGAGGCGAGTCGAGGGAAATATTCCTCCGGTATGTCAGGACCTAAGTTGACCAGCTCCGAAACATCGCCAACTTCCTTTTCATCGGGGAGGGCGGTAGTCTTAGGACCCCAATTCTCATCTTCCTTCAGCTTATCGTCCACCGGGGAATTCATTGGGCCTAGGGCGGAAGTTACCAGGATTTTCAAATTATCCGCAGCGGCTATGCATCGTTCTAACTGGCTATCCTTGGGCTTGTCCAAAGAAAGAGGGTCGCTGAGGAATCCGACTACATCTCCAGTTCTTATATACCAAGGTCTTGGACTTGGATTAGCTATGGGGATGAAAGGATTCTTGGACGATATGAAGGTGGTAGGCGCAGCGAGAACGTCGGCCGTGTCCGTACCGATAACGACTTTCTTGACCAGCCATTCTTCCGTAGACCCAAAGGCGGCCGTGACTCTGAGATTCTTCGCGGATCCCGCCGGTATGAGAGTGTCTTCCGAGGCAACTACAGGCGACTCAGATAGTTTCCCCGAATCTCTGACCTTGGCTTTGGTCCTTCGAAGAGTTTTCGCTCGAAGCCAGGGTTGAACAGGATAGGCTTGTCGAACTTCAAATCCTAGGTCCACAGCTACCGCAGACGAAGCTTCAATGAAATGAGTCGGGTTCTTTCCTACTCGTACCGTCGATAATCCTGAAGCTGATCTATCCACTCCGAGTTCGTAAGAAGATTGGAAGTCTTCTCCTAATAGTAGAGGGGCTCTCATGCCACTGACTACGTACGCCTCCAGCTCAGAACGGACTAGGGATTCGTCCATGGCTCTGACGTAGACGAAGGTCTTGATGTAACCCAGGACTCTAGCTAATCCCGTGAGATGATACAGCTTCATCCTAAGTCCTTTCTTGATAGGAGGTCTATCGGGTAAAGAGTTATAGTATTCCTCCGAGATGAGAGTGATGTCGGCTCCTGAGTCCAAACGAGCAGGGATAGCTTCGATCAAAGGCGGAGAGACGTGAGCTCTTATGTGTGACGCTCTTACTCCTACAGATCCAAGGCCCTCAGGTCGGTGCCTCCCCTTTCTAGCTACTATGATAGCAGGTTCTAGCGCTTCGGCGGAGCAGCAGTCGTATTCCTCGATGACTACCGAGTCTTCCGAGGAATCACTGTACTCTTCCTCCTCCCTTTCTCGAAGAGAACCGGATGGCAAGTTTATCTTATTGCGAGAACGATATCGAGCTCGTTTAAAACGTCGGGGAACTAAAGATAAGTCCTTCGCGCTTGCTGTTTCCTTGTTTTTCTTCTCCGAGGCTAGACGTCGCCGATAGTTTCGGTTCGGTTGAATATGGCTGACGCTCGGGCGGTCTGCAGAGTTCCAAGTGGTTGCGTCCACAGTAAGCGCTACCTTCGCAGATTCTTCTTCACTCGAATCGTAGGATGAAGGGCCTTTAGATTCCTGAAGCATATTTACATATTCGCGCTCTAATTCGACCTCTTCTATCTCACTCAGATCTAGAGTAACTTGATTGGCGTTGCGAAGGGCTTGAAATCTTCCGAAATGGGGGCAGTCGCGATGGAAATGATTGCTGTTGTCGTATGGCGATGAGCATCGTGTCCCAATTCCTGGAGAGTCTCACTTGTTCCATAGTGGGCAAGGTATCCCACCAACTACGGCCTTCTCCGCTCCAGTTCTGAGTGGCGACGGCGGCCATACTTTCCTTCATTCTATCTGGTTGCCCATTTGGGAGAGGTATTCAATGATAGATCGTCCGCCGCCGTCCCAGGAGGGCAAGGTGGATAGGTTGATCTTATGGTTAATTTGCCATTCTTCCTCAGGCCTTAAGAAGTAACCATAGCCGTACGGCGCAGGCCCCGGGGGCGGATAAGGCGGTCCTGGGGGAGGGGCGCCTGGATAAGGGTTATTACCTATAGGCCACCCAGGAGGATAGCCTCCTCCTCCACCCGGTCCTCCTCCTCCGGGTCCTCCTCTTCCTGGTCCACCTCCCCCGGGTCCACCTCCTCCTGGTCCGCCACCACCTAGTCCACCACTTCCTGGTCCGCCGCCCCCCCGGGCCTCCGCCTCCATATCCTCCGCCCCCCATTCCTCCGCCATTGCCTCCTCCTCTGCCGCCGCCAGCATTGCCTCCATACCCTGGTAAACCTGGAGCTTTCGCAGCTCCAGTATACCCGCTTCCCCAAAAGTTACTAGCGCCTCCAGTAGTACTGGGTACGTTCTTGTTTTGTTCGCGGAATTCTCCAGGGGGAGCTATAGAGGCATCGAAAATACCTCCTTGAGTCGTATATAACCCTCTGGGTAACGCACGCGGGTCGGGTTCCGAGGCGGAACGAATCATAGTGGTCGGCGAGATCGAGGATTGAGCCAAATTCCATCCGTTCGCCTGCTGCGTCGACAATGGCCCCCCGTTCTCGTTAGTGACTGAAATCACAGGGAATTCGCCCATTCCTGGTAAGCGGGAGATAGGGTGTTCAGGGCGATATGTTGAGGATGAGGCATGCGAGCCCATCATTAAGTTGGTTGGAGCTGTAAGCGAAGCGGAAGGGTTCATAGAACGATAATATTCTTCCCGACGAGCTTTGACTTCGTCAGAAGGGGGTTTCCCGTGGATTCTGTGACGATGAACGTAGGGCGAAGGATCGTGGTTTTGTCCCCTTTCTTCTTCGTCTTCGAGAAAAGTCTGACGGAGGATTCTAGCTCCTTCTGGCAAAGTTTCCAAGACGTCGCTCCTAGCTGCTAAAGTAGCGAACGCCGCTTCTGGGGATCGTAGGGCGTATAGAGCTCGTTCCGTAGGGGTGGTGGAATCGTACGAAGAGACCGAAAAGGTATCGGCTGGATCAAGACACATTACTTTAAGCTCATTGAAGAATTGCAGTATTTTCTTATGAGCTTTACTGCAACGGTTCTTCAATATTTTCCAAGCTAAAATAACGCCTTCTGGCTGTTCGCTCATTCCGAGAGTTCGAACAACGGCGAATCCAGGGTCCACGGAAGGGGCGTTGTAATCCGAATGGTACAGGAATTCGACGAGTTCCTTCATGATCTGAGACAGCGCCAGAACTAAGTGCCCGACCTCCAGGACTTTGAGGGGAATTAACGAAAAATACGGTCGATCTTCAGGAGAGCGAAAGGAAACTATCTCGGATCGAGAAATCTCGGCATTTTTGAGACTTTCTAGCTCGGAAGGTAAGTCATCCCATATGGATTCCTTGTGCATGGAAGTCCATCGAAGTAGGATGTCTCGAACAGTGATAGTTTCTTCTTGAGACCGTCCAGGTAGCTTCCCGTTGACTGCTCCATATTCGAACAAAGGGTCGCGATGTATTAATGGGTTAAAAGGAAAACAATAGTTCTGGACTGAAGTGTGCAGGGGCTCGTCGTAGAGGCGTATAGCAGACATATGCGGTACTCCTTCAAAGACTAGCGTGTACCCAGCTAGGGGTCTGGTTAAGCGCACTCTGGAAGCTTCAGTCGACTCTCCGGGTCGCGGTCCACGCAACGAAGAGACGGAAGACGTTGAAGAGATATTCGGGGGAGCGGGTTCAGTATCCGCTGGAAGTCGAAGCAGACCGTTGTTGAGACATGGAAGTACTTCAGTAAAGGGGATGAGGCTTCCACCAACGGGCTAAAGTAATATAGTAGGCACGCGTTTACGTGCCCGTATCCTCGAGGCTCGGGCCAGCCGAGAGCAGTAGACTGAATTTGATGCAAGAGTAAGTTGATCGAGGGGCGCCAGCACCACGCGATACGAAACAATATCCCGCCAGAACTCCCGTTAGTTCTGCTCGCTTTCGCAAGCTAGTAACCGTACGTGGAGGAAGCGGGGGTCGTGAGCCAAGTCTCTGCAGCGCTTTCGCGCACAGTAGCCGGGCTACGCGACAGGGCGAGGCAGCGTCGACAGTCGCAGCTGCGAGTTAACGCGCGCGTGTACTGACGATGAGCAGACTTCAACACAACGGAAGAAGTCCGCGGTGCCCCCACCATTGTGACGCAGGCGNAGGGCGAGGCAGCGTCGACAGTCGCAGCTGCGAGTTAACGCGCGCGTGTACTGACGATGAGCAGACTTCAACACAACGGAAGAAGTCCGCGGTGCCCCCACCATTGTGACGCAGGCGGTCGGGAGGGCTTCTCCTCGTGTCGAAGTCCGTGGTCTTGAGGTAAAGGAACCGGCTAGGTCGGTTCCTGCGAGCCCTATCTGGGCGAGCCTTGTAACTCTAGGCGAGAGGTCGTGTCACCCTCGACAGGGGAGCAGATATGGGTGCTCAGCCGTATAGAGGGTAGAGGGGGAGCCTCGAGCGTGGTTGACGGAACGAAAACAAAAATGACTACATTACGTAAGATGTACAAAACGAGATTTACAGTACATCGTGCGGACGAATATCTAAATATACCCGTTACAGGCCCTATCCAGCTCTATTGACTCCGGCTGTGGTGCTTCCAAAGGGAGGGGCATATGTATGGGACGTGGACGCCGTCGCCCTATCGGGCTCTTCAAGCAAACTCTCAAAAGGCGTAGGAGGCAGCGAAAATGAAGGTGATATAGGTGAGAAGGCCCAGGAGGCGGTGGCAAAGTTGATGGCTAAGGCAGAGACGTGGGCATGTCCACATCCCGCCTTTTTTGCCAGAGGAGGTCGAGGCTTCGGCAGAGCTGGGGGTACGATGTAACAAGACTGCTTGGGCTGTGGAAACCGGAGGGCGGCCTCGCTGACCTCCAATAGCTTAGCGTGTATCTTAGAGTTGATTGGTGCTGCAGCATCCGAGGACCTGGATAGGATGGATAAGAATCAGAGTCCGAAGTGTTGGACACCGGTGGGGCGAGCGGGAGGTCGCGTAATTTGGCGTCGAAAATGATACTGTATGGTGGGACAAGCAACGATAGGGGTTGCTACTGTCCGTTTGGAAAATGGAACCACTATGAACTGATGCATACGCTGAAAAGGGAGGAAACGCAAGTGCTAGCAGGGTTGTTGGTTCCCTTGCGGGCAAATCTACTTGCGAGCAAATTTAATCTCCTTTCTCCGTGCAATAATACCGACACTCCAACACCCACCACTTATGGCCCAGTGCATTGGACAGGATGCTCAAGTGGTTCTAACACAGGTGCGGGCGGCATGGGAGCAGACAGGAGGTGTCTCGTCAACAAGTGAGGAGAGCAAGGTAAGAAGTTTTGATCCAAAGCGCATAACTCGCACGTCAGCAATGCCTCTCGGGTTCTAGAGTCAAACGGACGAATTCTGTCGACGGGCCTATCGATCTGGAGATTGGGACCCCTGTCCTTTCCTATGTTGAAAGAAAGTTGCTTTGAAACTACGCGAATCCGACTGAGCTGGGCAGCGGCGAAGGGTCCATGCGTCAATCAGAGCCTAAAAAGACCACAGTTTGAATAGATCAGGTGCACTCGCGAGGAAGAATATGTAACAGCTTGTAAGTTCAATGCCGTAGCGTCAAGAGGGGTCCAAATGTGAGAATGTCGCAAGTCGTCTCCACTAATAAGCGGTCGATACAGACATCAAGGACATCGGGGGACTCGCGCAAATCCACCACTCTGCTGTGAATTTAAACACCGTCTCGACAGACTAATGGCTAAGAAGTTTTCTAGGTACCTTGACGTGCAAGAAGAAGTCAGTGTCCAGAGCTTCGAATTTACAGACGGATTTATCTTACCACCCGCTACGCCCTGCGCAACCACAGAAGTACTCGTTATCCAACTTCCTAGTAATTTACATGCCCACTCACTGGCAGTAACAGTTGTCCGTGGTCGTGGCTTATGCTCTGTAAATCCACTGCTTGGTCCTCGGCTTATAGTCCTTCACCAAGTCTTTATGTTCCGTCATTATCTTTGCACGTTACTGCGTTCGTCGCTGTCAATCTGCCAGGTAATCGACAAGATTGGTCCTTACGACTCTGACTGATATTAGTCCAACAATCTCGTGTCCCAATGTAAGGGTCCAGTAGGGATGTTGACGAAAGGACTACAGGAAATGCGGGAGATGAGTTGAACAATCGAGCCTCAGACCTGTATGTACAGGTCGGATTTAAGCACCAAAACAGTCAAGAATGCCTTTTTGAGATTATAGTGTCTGTGAGATGTCTCATTCAACGGACGGGGAGGAACTTGAAAGACGCGTCTACATACGCGACAGAGTCAGTCAAACTCCGGTCGTCATCCCCTTATAATTATTACATGCGGACTTTGAACTGAATCCAGAGCGATCAACGAAGCGTCTCCTCTCTGCACTTCCCTTCCATCCACCTTCTGGAGTCTGGACTCGGGACGACAAAGGACAACGAGAACGAAACGATGCATGCATGCACGGGAACCGGGAACGAAACGAGGCATGCGTCCACAGGCGACGCTCAAGGACCACGAAACACGGAGCCAGACGGACTAGAAGAACGACTGGAAATAGCAGATGCCAGAGGCGGCTGCGTTTTTTCGAGGGCGTGAACTTACCGGCTGAGGATCTCCGTCTCGAGGTGTATTACATCAAGAGAGGCAAGGGGCAGTACTTCAACGCGATAGCATTCCAAGCTAAGAGTTCTCATCTCGAGTCCTTCACAACGTATTGCAATCGGCCAACCTTCAGTCTTCAGGACTCAACCCCCCTGATCGTGTCATACGTAGTCGACGATCCTCGTAACAAGAAGCCTCGCCAGTAACGTGTCTCAACAGAGCGCCCGAGGTTCGATCTTCGAAGGTTGAAGCAGGGACAGTCGTGGTCGTGGTCGAAGTCGAAATTTTGACTCGTTGATCGTTGACGGGACGCAGTGATCTCAGGCGTTTGATACACATGCAGCGGCGGCGACTTGTCACTTGAAATTTCAGGACCAGAGCGGGGATTGGCGCAGTTGTCTACAGTTGCAGGAGTGGATATGATCAAGGATTCAAGCAGCGATGGAGCAGAACAGGTGATCTCTTCGATACGTGGAAGTTTTGATATCTGGGCAATCAATTGGCAATGGGCCTTTCAACGCAAGAGTCTCTGGTTCAAGTCGGCCCTCAAGTGAGTAATCAATCCAGTCTTTAGCACCCTCGATGTTGCTGGAGTTCGTGTTGCTTTCCTCTGCCTAGGAAGCGCACGCTGCACCCTTTGACATGTCGCGTGCCTTCGCTCTGAAAGCAGAAGCTCATTCAGCTCTTGTCACCGATCTTATACCTCTCTGTCACCCAGTCAGATATCAAAAGATAGTAAGTCTCCATGTTTTGAGCAATCTCAATATATGATACTTAATATGGCTGTCTGATCTATTTAGCAACTTTGAGGGCGTCTTCTCATCCCTCGCGCTGTGCTGATCTAACCTTACGACTCCTCATCCTCTGAATGCACAGCTACTGATCCTTTCCTGCTGCATGCAATGCACACACATCAATAGGCACGTCCTCTAGCTCCGGCTCGTCAAGCTCTCTTGTGACTTATGTACCGTACGTTAGCCGCACCCATGCAAGTGCTCACCTATCTCCCGTAGTCTGTAGCGCTATCTACCTCACTTCTGTTGTAGATACTGCGCTTTCGCTATAATTATTTTTGAATGGCGAGTCGGAGCATCAAGGGATGAGATATATTCAAGGGTGTACATACAAGAATATCAGGCCCTACTTGTCCGAATAATCACGACGCTTCTTTCCAAGTGCAAAAAGTTGACACGACGCACAATGTATAGTACCGCGGAATAGACGCAAACCCGTTATAAAAACTGCTGTTTACCGTAGTCAGTCCGATGCCAAGATGGCGCTTGACGTTTGCGCACATGGGTTCGAGCAGACGACTTCTTGTGAACTTTGTGTTTGGACTGCATCGATAAGGGGCATATCGGGCCAGTCCATTGGCAAACGCGCGACCAAAAATTTTGTCTCCTTCGTCATAATCTCCGCCCTTGAGCAGAGCAAAGTTCAAACAATATAAGGCCGCTTCGAGGCAGCCCAACGGGCTGCTGAGCTAGGTTATAGGTAAGGAACTCGTCGTCAAAGTCCTTCTCGCTGAGAATCCTATATTCTCAAATGAGACCATATACAAATAGCTTGAGGCTGGAAACTCACGTCCTATAAACGTTAAGTGCTCCGAAATCTAGAACATCACTATCGCCGGTCTGGGTACCCGATGAATCAAAAACGGGTTCTTCATAGGTGTAGCAAGCCCATTGTTCACGAAGGGAGTACTTCAAGTTGTCAAGGGACTTTGACGGCTGCCAACACTCCCATAAAAGCTCGGGTGTTTGGTGAGATCAAACACCTGTTGCCAACTGATTGCTGCCCCAATATCGGTGTCCAAAGGAGCTGTGGGAGGCAAGGCCACATCTACCAGTGTCCTCTCACGAAGTGCCTTCAGGGATGGATTGACAAATGCCCATATACCGCTTTCATCATCTGCAATATATACGCCCGAAGCATTTGCAGAAATCAGCTCTCTAGAGCTGGTCTGAACTGCCAGTGCAGCTCGAATTGATCATTCAGAGACGAGCCTGAGTTGTACTCTTGTATTGGATATGAATCCTGGTTCCCCGTCGAAGGATAAGATAGCACGTACACTGATAAGCCTCATTCGAGAGGGCTTTCGTCGGAGACAAAACAGTGATACGCTGCTCTAGCAGCTGATGTAGCTGCATCAGTTCCGAATTGCTGGACGCAAGAAGAGAGCGCATCTCTTCAAGTGAGCGTCGCAGCTCCTGATTTTGGGTGCGCTGGAAGTCAATATTACATCCCTCTTTCGCTTTCAGGAGCGAAAGACTTTGCGGAAAGTCTGTCTTCGTCCACTATTTGTGAACGCCGGCAGTCGGAAAAGTGCCAACCCCTGGACATTCCTGGTAAATTGCAGCGACGCGCTATGGAGAAAAGTTTGTACAATGGCGGTACAGATGACAGAAGGCACCCACCTGGAAAAATTAAGGACGTAAAACAATGATCATTGCGCAATAATTTGCTGCCCCAGCAAGATTATCTCTTCTGAACAATTTCATTGTGAATTGATTCTGCTATTGGGCAAACAAGAAGAGATAATTTTTCCAGGATATGGACATGTCACCAGACGGGATCGTAGACCTCGTGCTCCTTGTTTCCATGAGCTCCGAAGACTGCTTGCCCGCGAAACATCAATGCACGAAGTAGTGACTCGATATTGGTGAATTATTACCTCCTTGGGAAGAGCGAGGGCATATGTATCGTAATAGGTCTCGCCCTGCACCAAACCCATCCTCGAAGTCTTCTCTGCATAAACCCTGCAGGCATATTTAGAACTGGCGCAAAATCAAGAAATAGGATAAATCACCGATTTGTTTTTGTCGGTAACTTATGGGCCTTCGGGCGCGAACAGCCAGCTTTTGGAAATGCCTTTATGTAAAGATTGTAGAGGCTTTGCTTATAATACAGCGTCACGAAGAACTTCCGGCTGTGAAGTACTTGGACCTACAGGATAATTAGAAAAGATGTCGTAATGGAGCTCAGAGGCTTACTTGTCGCCATCTTTTATCTAATGACCAATCAACTTTAGCGAGGTCAAATAGGAAGTGGTGATAGAAGGCGAAGGCACCGATTGAGCTTCGCTTTGAATCTTGATGCGCAATGAGAGTCAAATAGACAGGATTAATTCTCTAAAGTCGCTGATAAACGTCAGGACGTCTTCGAGATTAGAATGATTGTAATACTCGTTATTCTGAGGCTCGTGAACCCAGCCTTCTCTTCACTTTAACACCCTACCGTTGCTATAATGGCAGTTTGTACAGCCATGTGGAGGGTTGAAGGTCCACAATGCAACAAACAGCCTCCCCAACGTCGGCCATTTGTTCATCTGTAATTGCCGCCAGAAATACATTGGCAGTGTCTTCTCCTGGAACAAGCCCACTGAAGAAAAATGTCAAGATCTCACTTTAACGAGCACAGTCAACAACAATACGCACACTCGGGAACGATTGTAGGCTTGATTCATGCGGCCCCTCAGAGCATCCCCATGGACAGAGGTGGTTGGGCGGAGTGTCCGGAGTGTTGGATCATGAGTGTCTTACTTTTTACAAATGCGGCGGACGCCAAAGTATAGCTCTTTGATTTGTGACTACGACAGTTACTCTGAGAATAGGGAGAGGATGAAACGAATTGGAAACTGACTACTCCGAGAAAAGTTCCGACTAGATCAATGCCCCGCCTGTCCCTTTTTGGACGCTCTGAGGTGTGCCAAATATAAAGGAGCAGATGATGCACATCGTCCTTTATTCACCGCTTGGCAGAGGCGGTGAATGAAAATGTCTGAGTCCAATGGCAAAATATCAAAGAGAGCTGCCAGTATCAACAGAAAAACATGACATACCTTGCAGTCTTTGCTTTGACAACAGCCTGTTGCGTTTTGATAACCCGCTTTTCGACAGTTCATCTTGGCGCGCTTGTTCTCTTTGACTCGGATGCGCTTCTGAAAGTCTTTGAAGCTCCTGCCATTTCGTGGTACATCCTCGAGAGCACCGCCCTCACCCTCCGAGTCGTCAAGAGCGGCCAAAGCTTCCTCCTCGTAGTAGAGGTCCTCAACCTCATCATATCCCAAGACGCCGTCCGCAGCAGCACCGCCGACCCCGAATTCTTCAACCAAATCAACTTTATCGCCCAAAATCCCGTCTGCCGTGCATGCCTCCTTCGGTTTAAGCCGCAGCTCTTCAGCAAAAGTGCCTGCAAAGCTGGGTTCGTCTTCCTTGTTCTGTGGAAACCTGGGTCGTTCATTAGCAGGTCATTTTCGTCAATAAAATAAAGGACGTACCGATACTCAACCAGTGCTGTCTTAAGACGCTCGATATTCGTGGTTTTGGGAACTGACTTCTCAATTTCGATGCTCGCCTGGCGGAGGGGTTTATTCCGTCGAGTCGGATGGATTGCTGGGAAAATGTTAGTGTAGGTAATTCAAGTTGAAAAACTTTACGTACAGTCGACTGAGATATTCCTCGCAGCTTATGAAAGGGATTCCTTGGAGGGATGAGGATAGTGTCACCGTTTGGACTTTGCATGTCAATTGAGCTTGAGCTGGGGCTGAGCATGACAAGTGGCGAATTTCGAGATTGAAAGTGCAGAAATGGTGCAGATTTGTGAAGGAGGCGAAGAGTTCATGGGCAAGACATAGGCCGAAAGCTTTAATAACGATGGAGGACCGAGGATCGAGACACTGCTTCATTCAACAATGAGCAGGCCTATGCTGAAGATTTTCGAAAGGAGGCGAGAAGATCAGGTGAATACGCAGGTAAGAATTCCAGAAGTCGCTTTTCGAGAGATGGATAGCGTCTGGTGTACCACAAGGAAAAACAGCCAGAGGAGACAATACCGAGAATGGGGTACACAGAGTACTTCCTGGTCCCTTAGCCGACAATCAGATAATCAGATAGAAAGGCCAGCAGCCCATAGAACGCCAATGCCGCGATCGTGCAGATATGAGCGTTGAACGAGGTTGAACGTTTGAACGATGACGCTCGGGCCCACTAACAACTCGTGCGGGCCGTGCTGTGGCTATGTCCGAGATATCTTATCAATATCTTATCTGGGCAGAAAAAGTACAGTTATTTTGCTGGATTTACCGTCGCTAGTGGTAAAGCCAGTAAAGCCCGCTAAGGTCCGGATCTCATGGGAACCTCGATCGTGCTCTTGATCGTGCTCGGGAGCCCGATGGTACAGTATGAGTACCAAGGACACTGTACGTTTGGACGAGCTACTTACAAATAATAACCCTATACTTACTTGGTCTGCAGGTCATGAGCTTATTGGCACTTGGCCTTACGAGAAGGTATATGTATGGAGCACTGTATGCCCTAATGCAAGCCACTCAGCTACTTGACTCCTTGCTATATTTCCTTATATTTCGGTGGTCGTCGCGATTTGGTCGCGATCGTGCTGCCTCTGAAACCCGAAGAGGTCTCCCAGATCCGAAAAAGAAATCCGTTCCACCGGCATTTGCCGAATATTCACGTGAACTTCTAGTGCCTCGCGTCGGACTCGGAGCGCGTTGGCGTCGCGAGACGACCTCCGACGCGCATCCGCACCGCACTCATTGTCATTGCACAGTCCCATCTGCATGACAAGGCGCAATTCATCTTCCGCACTTCAGCTGGGCCCTTTCCTTTCGGACAGAAGAAGTACGTTGCTCCAATACGAAATGATGTACAAGCGTGTCACTCCGACACGCGTCGCCCATCGCCCGTGGGCAATGCATCGCACCGTGCATAATTTGCGATGGCGGGATCCGTCCAGTTCTTTTACCTTGCGCGAAGTCGTCTGTTTGAGATATTTGAGATATCACCACTGTTGAGTCCTTGGTTCAGAAAGGCCGAGAGCAAAAGCTGATGAGCACTCATGGCAAGCCGCAAAGTACTTGATGGAATGACAATTGGATTTCAGAGTTCTGTCCATCTCACAACAAGTCGGTGCGCACTCAGTCGCCTGCCCACAATATACTCGCAAGCAAGGTTTTTGCCGACGGAAGTCGGCGCTTCCCTAGTTTGTAACCGGGCTTGCACTATAGCAGATAGTCAGACTGTGTGTGGTCGTGAGAGCCCTCTGAACAGCGTTGACTTGGCGCACCCGACATGCTAGTCTCGCCTAAGTATACCCGACATGCCTCGTTTCGGGGCCGGGGATAAGTATTCTTCAAAAATTCCCATATATGTCGAAGCCCCAGCGCCCCAACTATTATTGGCTTGGGGCGGTGAGGCTTCGACATATATGGGAATTTTTGAGGATTGATCCAAGTTGCAGATAACCTCTAATTAGAAGATAATTAATCTAGGATTGAGATAACCTAAACTTCAAAAAAGAATTACGTGACTTATTTTTAGAAGTAGAGATCGAAATGTGACCCCCATGAGCGAGGGTTAGACATATGTGATAAGTGATGCGCCCCGTCATTTTTATAGGACAATATTCATTTTGAGGGTTCGCTCATACAAGGGAAACGGCCTGTTTAGATTGATTGTCTGGATCATTGTAAGATTTTCTCATCGTCGCCCGCCATTTTATCGCGACTTTCGTTCACTACAGTATATATTGAAATTTACCACCGCAATTGTGTACAACAGCCCTACACGCCGACTTAGATAATCCATAGGCCTTTAAATTCGGGTGGGATAAGATGAGGAGAATCTTAATACCCTATTACCGACGTGGCAAGCGGCGCTGTTGGTTAAGGGAGGCCGTCGCAAAGTGCCCCATCTATGGCCTTTGCAATGCATCAAATTTTGGAATCTAACAGGACTCTAACCTGGAAGTCAAATGGAACTGTAGAACTGACAATGCTTCATCAATAATCAGGATTACACGCTTTTTAGATACTGGACAGACTTTTCTCGGGTCGCTTCACTTTTTTACTAGCACAAGCGGGGTTTTCATTTCGCTTCTATCCGCAAGCGTTAATGGCACTGCCGTACATAAAACATTCAGCTGAGGTGACAGCCGAAAGGGCCAAGCGTTGCTGACGATTTGATGATGCGTGCTTCTTGCAGCTATGCCACCAAACCTTAAACATGTGTACTCAGTGCTGGTCCACGTCATCTACTTCCAACGTCCCTGATATGCAAATTTGGAACTTATGGACCTTTGGACCCATCCAAGTGATGACAGAAAGCCGGCGGCATTTCTGATCGAGTATGGCACTCATAACGGCACTCCCGGCATAATAACTAAGTGAGTAGACTGGGTAAGCAAAAGAAAAATATAACGTCGGCTTTCACGTCTGAGCGAGACTCACTGGCACAATCTGTAGCCTCACCGAATTCTAAGGGTAGGTACAACTGCTATGCCCAGAGGTGCCGGAAGCAAAGGCTCTTCGGCGCGCCGGCAACTTTAGATCAATCCTAGCAAACTTTATTCAGGAAACAACGGTCACAGTTTAAAACAATTGTCACCCAAGTCTCTTAACAAGTCCGATCAGGGTCGCCTCCGATTCAAAATTCTGAGAAGCGCTACAGCAGCGATCGGTGTGCTTGCTCCTTGCTCTAACGGAAATTAAACATGGTTCTACCATAGCTCGACTTCCTCCCTCTTACGACCACAATTTTCTCGTCAATGTGGCCGCCCCTCTCTCTTATAAATGTCCGCTGGTGAGGACACTCGACGACACCGGAGCACCGGCAGGGGCCCATGTCTTGTGGGTGTCCATCTCTTCTCCCCCTTACGTATCTCACATCGACCTCTTTTGTAGACTACCAGGCGCCATACAGCGCGCCTTTCAATGCCGGTGCCAGTCCTGGTTTCAACCCTGGCAATCCGACTTATCAACCAGACTACTCCATCTTGCCTCCATCGAACCCAAGCCCGGATCAGTATCCCCTCACCGACTGGGCGCGCTTCAGTGACGCGGCAGGTACCTTCCCAGAGCAACAACATCAAGGTTATGCGCAGCCAAGTACGTTACTGCCGTCTTTTTCTTCCATTGATTTTTAATCGTCGAATGCTGCTTAGTCGTCACTAATTGGCAAGCTTTCGAATCCGGTCGGGATCAGCCCTCCCTCAATGAGCCTTCTCGCAAGGTGAGGTCTTGTTCCACCTGACGCTGCCTCACCGCTCTTAATATATTTAAAGGACGAAGCTATCCGACGCATGCAGTCGGAGCACCTCCCTTCTAATAGTCTAGCACCCTTGACACCCGGCACTGTTCAATACCTCCAGCACCCTCCTTCTCAAGTAAACGACGAGGGACGTCATTTTCAGCCCCCGCCTTCCAACTCGAGCTCTTCCTCGAATTATCACAGCCTGCCTTCGGACCAGCACAGTGCCGCATCTTTTCTACCGAGTGTCCCTTCTGATCATGGAAGCGTCGCCTCCACGCAATCCAGTGGATCTTCAGTACGGAGGAGTGTGCCAGCTATGCAACATCGCTCTACTCACCCCTATTTTGCGGCCAACAGCTCCAAGAGAAGGGAGGAACTACACTGCCCACAGAACTCTACCTCGGATGCCCCTCACCGTCGTGACCAGAAGGCAACGACTGCCAAGACCACAAAGACCACAAAGACGAATCCAGCTTTCCGTCAAGACACCCTGCAAGTAGCGAGGGAGACATTCGTCGCCTTTTGCGTCTCTCGTGCCATGCTTTTCCCGGAGTCGTCGAAAGACAAGAAGCTGTATAAGAATGCAGCTTCTCTCGCCCTGGAACACGCCTCATCTCAAGTGCCCGGTGTGTTCCTTTCGATCCCATCTTTTGATATATTTACATTTGTAATGCAGGAGGTCCCAAACCGTTGAAGTATACCACGGCCAATTGGGGTCACGTAAGTACGTTTATCAGATTCAAGCTCTTTGCCTTCTCACTACGATGTAGTTAAAGAAGGCCCTGATTACCTTTAGGGAGGGATGGCTGCTTCTGATTCTACTGTTGGTTGGGCATGCCTACAAGCTCTCGGATACGGCAGCGTTTGAAGAAGCTCTCGAGATTTCAACCATCGGAGCTGGGGAATGGCTTGCCCTTGTTCTTACCCTGACAGAGCAGGAGATTCTAAACGTTGGAGCGTCTCTGGAAGCAAAGCACCCTGGAAAATCTTTACCTGCGGAGTATAGGAATCTCAAGATTGCTGCCTTCAAGGATGACGATGCCGTGCAGGTAAAGGTTCTATCTTAGTCCATACCTTCTGTGAGTGATTGATGCCTGTCCTCAAGGATGAATTTCGGTGGTGGGGCCATCGAGTTTGCAAGGATGCAGCGACGAAGATGCTCACCCATTGTGAGGGGATTGCCCCCGATTTTGCGTATAGCGTCTGTGTTGCCAGACACGGTTTGCCATTCCTGGCGGTGGTCAATATGACTGTATGTTTTCCCTGTTTCGTAGAAGCGACTTTCACGGGAACATCTATAGATTTTCAGAGCCATCAGGCATTATCCTAAGTTCCTAGCTTGCTCAGGTTCTGAGACTACTCATACTTGGGATTTTGACTTAGAAAGTGATGAACTTTTTCTGAAGCATGTCCTTGCTGCCATGCAAGTAGCCGTCCAACACCCTCAAGGTCAAGCCCATCTCGCCAAGACGCTGGATGAAATTTATGCGAAGCTGTGAGTGTTTTAACGTGCCAAGAACCATCGATCTGTCTGATATCCTCTGTAAGACCTCCCAAAGCTTCTCTGTACAAGGCCATCCAGCCTGGATATGCCCTACACCGTTGCTTTTCCGTCGTCGATTCTGGGCTTGAGGTGGCTCCAGACACTGAAGGTGTCGGTCAGTAGACTTCGCGCACCTTCCTGGGCTTTTCGCTGGTTGTTAGATATCTCGTTTCTGCTTCGTACACTTCCTTGACTTAGACTTTCTTACGAACTGAGTTACATTTGTTTACCAAAGATTTTATCACCTAGCTGTTGCTTCTGGGAGTAAGCTGTGACTGAAGGTTATTCGCACGTGCCCGTCGACCCTTGTCTGCCGTCTGAGAGTGCCGCGTCAGCGACTGTCGGCGACATAAATAATAGGAAATTCCACACAAACATACCTGGCAACAGAGAAGGGCCAGGTGCTCTTTCAAACTAAATGACCGTGCTACACTATATATTGGCTACGATCATCCGTCGGAATCCTCACGTTGAGTGCTTATCGATAAGGCTTTATTTATATTAAAGTGTGAGTGGCTCTTATTCAGCTTCTTACGTCCATGAGTTCGAATCCACGCTCAACGATATACAGGACTCAGGAGAGCAGAATTTCGCCTATGCGGAGAGTTCAAACCGGTATGACGTCTGTCATAACCAAAGAAAGTGCTGCGGACGTGAAAGAAGACGTAGAACGAGATTTTTTGACACACTGTCGTGTCGCAGAGACTACCGCATTGATAGACGCGCTTCTGCCAGTCGGACGAAAGACAGTGAAAAAAATATTCCGAAAACTCAAGAACAACGGCGTTTACGTAGAGAAAACTGGAAGGTGGAAAGACTTCCCGGCTGGCAAGCGTGCTGCCAAGGAAAACGAGTTGTATACCCCTTTTGTCGACGTCGCCAACGCCATTCACCAAGTTGCCTCAAAACGCCCAGGACGTTCAGCCGACTCGTTGGAGCCTGACTCTACCCTTTGGGTAGACCATCATTCTAAGGCGCCCGAGTCCCAGGACGCTGACGCAGCCAAGATACGTCCAGATTGTGTGTTGGGGTTAAGTCAGATCCAAGCATGTGTTGACGAACTAGATAAAGAAGGCGACTTGGTGCGGTGGCGTCTTATCTTCATATGTCGAGCCGCTTTCACTAAAAGCATGAAAATTTTCAGTCACCCGAAAGAAAAAAGTCTATGGAGGTATGGCGCCCTGAGTACCAGTACTAGTAATCTCTTGAAATTCATGTTTTCCTCCAGACGACCTTGGCGTGGCTCCAGATAGTTGCTCCTGTGGAAATAAAACGATCTACTACTCAAGAATGGCAACAAGTTGTGAAACAGCTTATTGGCTACCAACGCCGAATATTACGCGAACAGCTTGACCGTAGATTTGTGATTGGCTTGGTAGTTGAAAATTCAAAGCTGACACTCTGGGTTCACGACAGGTCAGGGGTATTGGGAACTGCTCTTTCCATAGACATCCATCGCGTGAGCAAGCTTCAACCCCACGATCTCAGCGAAGGGCTTGTACTTACCCCATTCACAGCAGCCAAAGATATTTATCCAGATTATTGCAGCATTCTCGTTGTTACCTGCTGCAAAGCTAGGCTACGATCCCACCATGGAGATATACGTTTCTCGGGGCGTCGTCCGACCGTCATACAGATTGAGCAGGCAGGAAATCAAGCAAGTTTTTAAGGTTGACCCCTACGATAGGAAATGGGTTATCACGATGAATAACGGTGACAAATATCTAACCATCCGAGTCCTGAGCCTCGCCCATGCTGGGATCATGCGTGGCAGAGGAACTCTCACATGGATTGCGATTCTCTTTGCGGCCGTAGCCGCGGTTCTAACGGCCGCGCCAAAGGTATAGAGTCTGCTTTGACCTCTGGTTGCGGTTGATGAACTACTCATAGGTGTTCGTTATCAAACAGTCGTGGCGACCCAGTGACGTCTTAAGCGAAGGCGATTTGTATGACAAAGCGAAAGCTTCTGATTCCAAATACGTAGGAGCTATAGATTTGTGTGAAGAAGTCCTGGTAGAGGGTCAAAAGGACGACACGGTATCCCTCATAAGGCAAAACGTAGCTCACAAACAACCTGCGGAACCTGAACCCAAAGCAAGACGTTATCGCGATGAGAGAAGAGAAAGTCACATGCATGTGGCCTGCGTACAGGAGGATCAGATTCTTTTTTCGATTTACAACTGTTGCGATCTTGTTGCTCGTGTCCGAACCAGGGTCCTGCTTTCAACATATGGATGGCCTTTAAAGTATTTTAGCTCTTTGCAAGAGCTCGTCCGAGTCATGCGTGATGCCGTCAAAGGTATTTTTCTCCTTCAAAAGGGATGTTGCGGTCTCACTCATCTTTTGGACCAGGTCACCGAGATCTTTTCCGGAACGGTGTCCTGCATAGGGATATAAGCCCCGGAAACTTGATCATTCAATGTCCTCAGCCCGCATTTCAACTTACGGAGTCAGAGCTTCTTAGGGACAGGCCGTTGAAAGTCAGAGGTTGTGTCATCGATCTGGACCGTGCTAAGTCTGGCAAATCCCAGGAACCTGTTCCAGACGCCAATCCGTCCCGAACTGAAATACAACTTGCAGAGGCTAAAAGACTGTTTCCTTCCTGGATTTCAATGTCGACCAGAATGGAAGATATGACATATCATGATGACCTGGTTGACTTCATTTTGCGACAGGAAGTCGATCTAAGCTACGCCAAGGTGGCTATCATGCACGCTGTTCAATGGCGTCACATCAAGGGAAATGTTTGCACTCTGGAAAGTCTTGGATGGAAAAAGGTGTGGCCACTTGGATCATGTTTTCAGTTGTGCTCATCGTTTGCCGCGGCAGCCTCCTGTACTCTATAACTATCAATTCAGTAGCGACGAACTTCAGCTGGGATCCAGAACGGTACGTTTTTCATGTTCATCTTTTTCCTTTTTCCTTTTCTTTTCTTTTTGTTTTCCCAGCGGTTTTAATTTGTCATCTTCGGACAGGGCACACCACCGTACACTAGCGGAGAAATTTTGTCTGGCACATTCTATTTCCAAGAAGAACCATTTATTGCACCTGGAAGGCAAGAAGACAGACTGCAACTCTATCACCACGCTGTCCATGACTTGGAATCATTCTTCTGGGTCTTGGTGTATATATGCCTGACTCGATGTGGTCCCGGGGGAAGTCGACGGCCCGAGCTCACTACCACTGAAAAACAAGACCCATCACTTTTGCAGATAGTCGTATGGTGCTTTTTTGACGCAGACATCGAAACGCTACGCACAAACAAGCAGGAAATTTACAAGAGACCTAACGACTTCACAAAATACATCATGGACCAATTTCATCCATATTTCGCGCCTCTCAAGGACCTACTCTACGAGTGGTTCCTTATACTCTACTTGGCGTACAGATATCGCAAATATGAATGGGACAACATCCATGACTTGGTCCTTGCGCTCATGAAAAAGGCCGTCGACACAATAGGGCCTCCAACTGAAATCAATGACCAAAAGCTCACACAACAAGTCCTGAACAATCGTCGTAAAGACATAATGGCCATCCAGGCGGCCCTCAAGGAGAATCTCAACCTTGGAAATGATAGCCAGCTCCCTCCGCAACTAGACAAAGGGGGCACTTGGGAAATGTCCCCACCCCGTAGTCACCAGCGCGCACCTCGCCACTATACCGGGAGTCTAGCCCCACCAGATTCGCCCACCCCCAAGTCTAAGAAATTTCGGACGGGTTAATCTGCTATGTGCGAACAAGATTGACAGTGGAAGGAGGGTCATAGTGAGGTTTATCCTGTATTTTGATCCAGAATTTTTTCTATGTATTTCGCCAAAAGATCGTACTTCGCCTCGCCCAAGTATTGTTAAGCAATCTGATAAGGAGATCTTGTCTGTTCCCATATCTATCGGCTGTCAACAGATTCAAAAGAACAAATAGTTCAGCATCGATTTCTGATCAAACAAGCTATAATCCGCCGAGGCATTAGTCCTGAGTCATAGACGAAGGCGGATCTAATCATGTAAACAACGTAAAGAAGAATTTCGAACGCCTTGCAACTGAATATTTTTTACCCAAGTCATTCTGCTAGCTACAAAGCATCCCTCAGTCGTCATCTGTGTCGTCGGTGCCCCTCCAGTGTCGTTTGGAACTGAGATCCGAAGAAATGCCAGGCAAACGAGAAATAGGATGTTCAGGATGGAAGGGTGAAGACGAGGCATGCGAACCTTACGTCTGGTCAGTCGGGGTTGGAAGGTAAGTAGGTAGGTTGTAGTTTCTGGGGAGGTCCCCCATCCGCAATCCGATAAGCTTCTTGAAGAGCCTCGAGTTCATCCGTAGGGGATATACCGTCGGCTTCGTAACAATGAACATAAGGTGACAGCTTGTATATTCGACCTCTTCGTTCCTCGTTTCTCCTCAAGTTGGGCTTGGCGGAGGGCTCCGCGGAGGGCTCTGGCGCCCTCGGGTGGCACTTTGAAAACGTCATTCCCCCTGTTAGAGTGGCAGATACCGATTCAGGACATTGTAAGGAACATAGACCTCGCTCAGTTGGGGTAGTAGGACCGTATGAGGATACCGAGAAGGTGTCTAGGGGCCTAAGAAACCTTTGTGCGCTTCACAGGTCCAGGTTCTTCGTCCTAGTATAATAACGTTTTGTTGACCAACCTCAAGTGTCCTAATGATAGCACAACTGAGGTTGACCACAGGGGTGGGGAGATCCATAGGATATAGGAAGAGCTAATTCTGGAAAGGAGTTTGAGAGGAATTCACGGAAAGTAGGACCGGTCATCCCGGGCGGGATAGGCATCCACAGGAGG
>NHYE01001028.1:574-38869 GCA_002938385.1 Gymnopilus dilepis
CCATTTTGCATCACTTAGCGTGTGATAGTATCACCGACGCAAACAAACTTGCCGAACTGCAGCGGTGATGCGTTTAGTCTATCGATTCGCAATCAGCTGTAAAGGTCTGAGAAGGGGTCGGGAGGCCTTTTGAGACTCGCAAGTTTGAAAGACGCTCCCAATTTCAAATTATGTCTGATGGAGGTACGGCATCTCGGCTAGAGGGGCAATCTGAAAGTCTAAACTCGTTCCATATTCCTAGTACCTACGGGAAATCATCCAGTCATCTGTAAAGATATGATTTTTAGCGCGGCAAAAAATTAACACGGAAAAGGAGAATAAGCAATGAAAGTATTGTCCACATTGTGCCTGCGCTACCAGCGTTCCAAGACTCGAGGAAATCCGCTACAGTCACTGCCGAAATTCGCTTCTCTGGCTCATATCTGACCATCATACGTGCTAGAAGTTCAAGGGCATATTTGTGCGCAACCGGGAGACTGGGATCGGGTTTGAGAAATTGTCTCTTGTATCCCACGGATAGGCGTTTGATATGGCACTGGCGGGTCTCATCCCAATACTCCGACCGTCTGTCCCACTTGAGCCACCATTTGTCGGGAAACTTTCCTAGATGGTACACAATGGCACCCAACATGTCGCTAGTGTCCAGTTCGTGTTCTGATCCAAACAATGTCCGTAGCCGGCAGTAAACCATGTGTTGGAGGACCGCCAAGGCCCAGACGTCTATCCCAGAGTCGACAGGCTCGTTTAAGAGGACTTCTGGCGCTGCATAATACTTTGGGATGCCTAACGCACGGGATCTTGTCCCACTGTTGCTGAAAAATGACTGTCCAAAATCAATGATTTTGATGTCAACAGGATTCGTAAGGCAGAATGTTAAGAGTGGTTTTTTATTGTAGGCCTGTACAGTGAATGTCGGCAAGTGAATGCTGGCATCGACTGTCAGGGGTTCGTTGTCCTCCCTCTCAATTTCAAAGGTACGCGGAGAACCAAAGTCGAAGTCGAGATCCTCTTCCGTCCATGAATCAGATCCAGGAATCCTGAGCAGAATATTGCCCAAGTGCAAGTCTGTGGGACGCTCTCATTAAAGTGTTGAGGTCAGAACTGAACGGAAGACGAACCTCCATGCACGACGCCTCGGTAATGAAGATATGCAACAGCCCTGGATATTTGAGTGATCATTCTCGCACATATGGCAAAGGGTGGTTTCGTGTGATTTAGCATAAGTTCAAGACTGGGTCCTAGAAGCTCCATCACGAGGCAGAGATGCCTTCCATTTGGGCCCTCTACCTCAAAGTGGTCAATCATCTCCGCGATGAAGTCGGCCTCAGGCACATCTCCAGCCTTGTGGGTCGCGAGATGTTTACAGATGGCGAGTTCAGATGTCGAAAAAGATTCATGGGCGACAACGACCTTCAGGGCAGCGGGCTTCGCCCCTATGCTATCCCAGACGAGCCATATAGTGGCATACCCGCCATGACCTAAGCGGTGTTTCACCACATAGCGGCTCTTGAAGATATCACCAATATCAATAGGGTGGTATTCTCCAGGGACATACAGAGACACGGGCTCGCAATAAGGATGTTGGATGTAGGGGGAGGTCATAGTTGGGTTCCCATCCAACGTTCTGGCTACTTATGCCACGCATTAAAGGGCTAGAATTAATTGTGACTCGATCGGGCCCGTTGGCATCCGTGATGACGAGTCAATCAGGATGTTGCGAATCATCCACCTTTATCTGTTAGGGTGATAACGACCTACCCTAATGCCCCACTTCGCATAGTGGCTTTATTATATATTATTAGTGGCTTATTATTATAAAAGGTCGACTTCGCCGTCTCCAATGCCTGCGGTGTCACGCGAAAATTTAGAGTTTACCACAATGATGATTTTATGAAGCCGTCGCGTTCGAAGTTGGTTGAGGTTGAGATATGGTCATTTGAATCCTACGGAATTCAAGAGAGACAGAATTCACACAGTACTCTCGAGGCATGATTCGAATAAAACGAGTGTCACCAGGTGAGGCGCGCAAGCCTAAGTGGGTGCAGGCCGCGGCCCGATGTGGCGTCCCGACCTTCCCACGCCTCAAAATCAACAGTCCCTATATTCCCGATGGTCCGTTCTTGACTGTCCTCGCGTGCATAGTCCATACGCGTTCCGACTCATAGTACCAATTAACGCTAGCGCTCAGTGCTCAGCATTCAGTAGGCTTCATTACACTGCGCTTCCGCAACACCGACTACGAAGACCGTGACGCGTCCGTCATGTTACCACCCTGATATCAGGCTTTTATCTTGCTCGTCAGTCGGCAAGTCGTCCGCGAACCCATAATCTCGAGAGGTTACGCACGATAACTAGACAGTCGAGGCTTCTGATGCTCTTCTGAGGTATGATTCTAGCTCGGATTAGTCCTTTGTTCGCGTCTTCAACCGACAATTTTGTAGGAAGATCCGGATTGCCTTGGCCATTCTTCATACGAGTAACGATCTTGGGACCCTGAAGTTGAAACCGCTGTCCTCGCAGGCTGAAATATGTCAGCCATCACTCGCCCTGCGCTACTGCCTATAGGGAGATCCTAGCTACCATTCTGCATCCAGAGGTGATTAGGTGGGGATCCTATGCCTATGCTTTTTTCTTTCGCTCAATCCACTCCTGTTATGTGTTGTCCGTAGGAAACATTCGACAATCTACGAAGGCTGCAAAAACGTTGTCCTCAGTTCGACGCATACGACAAGGAATGCCCGAATCTAAGGTTCTGCATATGCATCAACATGTCATACAGGGCTCCTACCTTCGTCTGACCTCTGGACCTCACAGTCAACGACAACGCCACGAAACTCCGCTCGAGGATGGTGGACTTTCTAGCACAAGCCTCCTTGATTCCGTGCCATAGAGAGCGCTGTAGTTGGCCAGCGGGCTCTTCCCTTTCCCACCAAACGTTGTTCGTCCGAATTCTCTCCTCCTTCTCCCCCGTACCTGCAAAGCACCCCACATCTCAACGGGATTTTGGAGTGTCACCCTTGTCAGGACGCGTCTGCGGAAGTTGGTTACTATAGACGGCGCCACGCCCGCTTCAGCTTTTCCGCACCCCCTTCTGACGTGTCGGCAATCTCGCAGCGATCCTGGCTCTTCAATGATTGCGAGAGCCAGAGATGGGGTGCGACAGCCTTGAAGAGCGTGCAGCCGGACTTACTCAACGCGAGTGTGCCTTGGCGAAGCATGAAGCTGCTTTGAGTGAGCCAGAGGCGGAGGTCGATGAGGGGTGCGCTATGCTTGGCCAACAGGAAGAGGAGTTGGTGACGTGGCGTGAAAAGAAGGTTGAAGAGAGATGGCGAGAGTCAGATGAAAGAGCCTGGGCTCTTACACTGGCTGAGACAGGATCTAACGCTACAGTGGGAGGTGGGGAAGGGGAGGGTGGGTGAAGACACTTCGAACCCCGACCTGAACCTGAATGCCGTTTTCTGAAGTTTGTTTGCTTTGTTGGAGTTGAGGCTACTCTCGCCTTCATCTTCGGAAACACCTCCTTTACCACCGAGTCAGATCCTAGCGGCAGCAACCGTCCTGGAGCAGCCGAATCCCGCCCCACCACCAGATGCAGGGACCTGCTAAACGTCAACACCCTCTCAGCCCTCGTGGGTCAAGGAGTGGTGTGCGTTGGCTGATGAGCATTGGAGTTGACGTGGTTGTGTTGAGAGTAGTTCTTGGGCGGGGGTGCGGGTGCTGGAGGACGTGAATGCTTGCCCTGCTTTTGGACGTCTTCATCGCTGATCGGATGTCAGATGGCGAGGTATCAAAATTTATACCCCTTATTCTAAGATCCGCGTGTTTTTCTCTCCTTCGACGACCCCTCCGCGACGACTCACGGTTGCTGCGATGGCCTTTACGACGCGGCGTGATTTTTGCTAGTTTTGCTCTTTCCCTTTTGTTTACGTGCTTTATATCATTTCATTCCGTCCTATGTGTCTGCCATGACCAGTATTTTCCATTTTTCGACCCTCTTCTCTTTGGTGCTTTATATTCCAGAGTTTCCGATTTCAATCTGCTCATCACCTTGAACCCGTAATACCTGCGCTACTCCACCATTTTCCTCCACCTCTCTTGCCTTGATTCATATGGATTGCTTTGTATGCTTGAACTTCGAGATCTCGTTAACGTGGGTGGGTCGCTCTTTTTTTCCTCCCTTCCTCACTTTGATGCTCGTGTTAACGATTTTGTTCTGGGTTTCTAGGGGCTTTTAAGGGCTTACATCGCATGTACACAAGATATTTTATAGGACTTCGTCATACAGAAAGACGAGCTACCCATCGTGATGTCCAGCTCAAGTTTACCGCGTTCTGCGCGGAGAACATGTAGCAAAAGGCTTTTAGAGTCGTCTTCCAAAATATCAACCAGATGTCCGAATTTGGAAATTACTTCCTTTTCTGGAAGGACCTGGCTCGATGTTGTTCTTCTATTCTGTGCTTCTTAGATGGGTAGTTTAGGCTTGGAGCTTGGGTCCTGAGCAATGCATTCGAGGTAATTCTCTTCTTTCACTCGCGCTTCCTCGGTTGCGCTCATTCTTACAGGTTCGGGTGCGGTTTGCATGGACGAGGTTCTTGGAAGGTCTTCTAGCCTACTTCACCGCGCTTGCTCAGTAAATGAGTCTGAGTTTCCACACTTTCGATCGTATGAGTTTGTGGGTGGTGATACTTGCTGCTCAATGTCTCGATTGCGTCAAGTTCTGGCGCAAGGGAAGAATATGTACACTGCAGACCATGGTGGTCATCAATTTGACATAGGTACGATAGATCTTCTGCAACGTACGGTGCATGCTTCTTTTACCTGTCGGCTTATTTTCTGCAGGAACAATTCTCGGTACTTCAAACTGGAAGCTGGTGCGATGCGTCGATTGGTTGGCAGTACCTCGGATGTTGTGTAGACCAAGAACTTCCATAGGGCCAGCCCACCTGGACGATTGGTTGACAACGGTCGGGTGTGCCAGATGATGTCTGTTTCCCCTTTCTTCCTCTGGTTTTTTTTTTTCGCTCATCTTGTGTTCTTCTGAATTCTAGGACGCATGTTTCTTGAGAATCTGGGGTACAGTGACTGTCCTGAGTCCCGCATTTCCCTCGATGCCGACCACAACTAGCTTACGAGTTTGCTTTGTAACCATATCGAAAGACTCGAGGACATCCACCAAGATCTGGAATCGAATGGTGAATTCGTCAAACATTGTTTCGAGGCCTAATCTATTTTTGGGTTCACACAAAACCCATTGAAAAAGGATCCACCGAAGGCCCCATCGTGGGCTAAGAAACGCCGTCGCATTGTTTGGTTGACGGCCCCCGTCAGCTCTCCTATATAACATGGCCGCAGCCAGAATACCCAGCTCCGTTTCTCCCATCTTGGCCTTCGTCCTTTCGTTTGTCGACTGCCAACCTATCAATTGAATTTCAACGATGGCTATATCATTTCCCAGAAAGACGACAATAAACCTCAATGCTCCGTGGCCGATCGACTCAATCGTTCCGGATGTGAATGAACAAGCGCAATTTCTATGGAAGTTGCTTGCTGCGTGTGCTCGTAGCGGCATCTGCTGTCCTGATTGTGGCAGAGTCTTCAGTCAGTCATTCCTGCGAAGCTTGTCTTTTTGAATGACAATGCTGACCAAGAGGTCTATCTCTTTTTATTTACGTGTTTACAGATGCTCCTCAGCTCCCATTAACGAGTCATGAGATGAAGGAGATCGAGCCACACCTCAAAGGTGCCAAACCTATGTATAATTTTAGTTTTTGCCCTCGCTGTAACCCAGCGGAAGAACGCATGAAAGCCCGCTTCGCTCCTCGGTCCATGTTACATTTGTCGAACAACATGCGCGCTCCGTCATCGCCAGCGACATCGTCCACGTCCTGTGCTACGCCTCCCCAAATGACATCCAATATCGGCCATCCAGGCAAGCCACTTCCGCGAGGCCTTTCCTCCTACCCTCTCCAGGCAGAGGCGGCGTCTTCAGCTTCCACAAGTCAATTGCAGTACCGTGGAAATGTGCAGGGTTCCCCAACGACTATGGGACAAGCCCGTCATGGCAGTCAAGCAACGAAGAGTGCCGCACCCCTAGTGGCATCGAGCTCGTCTGGCCGGCGTCACCACGGAGTTACCGTCTCTGACACGTCTTATCCGCAAGGTCATGCACGATTGCAAATGGGAAACGGGTCATCGGTTCCTCAGCGACGGGAAGCCTTTGATTCACCCTCAGCAGAGCATACGCGTTCGACGCTGCCGGCGTCGCAAACAGGGATGCTCCCTCTCCCATATAAGCGTAGTCTCTATCCAGTAGAAGGTCGACATCTCGATTGTTCCTCGAATCCCAACGTCCAAGCATCGAGTTCTCAGCAACGCCCAGCAGCACTCATTCGAGCTAACACTCAACCTCCGGGCCAGTGGTGCGTCTTGCTCTTCTCTTTCTTTACAGGCACCGACATTTTAACACTGTGATTCAGGAGTGGGCAAGTTCAAAATCCACCACACATGGTCCGAGGGCACGGATACGCTCCTCAGTTGCCATCCATGCTGAATCACGACCGGTCGATAGCACTCAGCAGGCCACCACTGGTTCATGCGAATACCTGGACAGGTTCCAATCAACGAAGTCTATCAACCACGTCCATTTCTCATACCCAGAATCTCAATTCGAGCACAAATGCCTCTTCGTCTAGTCAGACCTCGACGAATGCTGGGTTTACTGATCAGTACGCCTCCGCCGTCATTGAAAATTCTCAGCCTACAAACGAACGCAAGGGGAGGAAGAGAGCTCGCGACGAGTCTAACGCCCAGGAGAGGGGAAGGAAGCGGTCTCGCAAGGAGACCAAGTCTACTTCGCCAACCTCTGCGAATTCTTCTGAAGCCCAGTCACCGTCTGCGAAGAAGGTGAAGACCACTCAGAATGGTCCTGTTGCGCCAGACGATGCTCCCTGAATTGTAGATTTAAATGTGTCTATAGCTAAACCCTCGGCCCACTAAGTCATTATTTGATCTATTCTCTGAGACGTATTTTGATGTTCTCAATACCAAGTAGTAAGAATTCTTATTGATGTTATATTTCAGAACATCACTAGTGCTATTTCCACTTACATTGGATCTAGAAGCATTGACGTTGCATACGACTACTTTATAATGGCAATAGATACTGACGTATTTACAATTATATGAGCTTGGTTTTAGCCCTCGATCAACGATCTTGCAGCGGAAACTAAGCGGAAATGGTACTCAGTCAATCGTCTTATGAAGTTGCGGTCCTTGTCTAGCTTACAAGGGTAAATTTTGAGGAAGTTGGCAGAAGATCAGGTGGATGAGGCGTAAGTTTCATTGACACAACTTGCAATCAAATTATTGAGGAGGGCACAGAACAATACACACTCGTTAGAGTCGGTGAGACAGAGATATATAAATATGAGAGGCTTTCAAAAGGCTTTGCATGAAAAATACGAGTATCTATACAATTGGCTCTGGGAATTGAGCACCCGTTCACTTCAAATCGTACAAATAAATAAATAGAAACTAGGTTGTGAAACCCACAGCTGATCCAAGATACGAAGACAAAGAAAGGCAAAGCAGGCACGTTGGCAGTTGAGCGAGTATGACGTTAATCAGACGCCTACGCGGCACAGGACTTGTCCAGTGCTCTTCTAAATCGCTGTCTTGTTGAAAGACGGACTGGGAGAAACCGACGAGGGACACCAACTACCTCTCGAAGGCGTTCCCACGTCGGCTGAAGATCGGAACGGAAGAGAGAGGTGCAAGCACGCCTTCTTTCCCCCATCGATCTTCTCACCGACAACCCTCTAATGGCTGCCAGGGTTCTCTTGGACGAAGGTGAGACCACCGTAGGCCGAATGGACGTACCTAGACGTGGATAACAACTCGATTAGCAAAAGGAATTGGTGAGTCGCGGGTTATCAACGTACTCGAAGCTAACGTGGTGGAAGGTTTGGCCCCGGTGGACTTCTTTGCGGACCATCTTGACCAGCTTCTCGACGACCGCCGGTGGCTGAGGTGGTAAGAATGGGGGGGCCACCTGGCCTATCCCCCGTCGCCCTTCGTTATACTCAAGCGGAACTTGAGTCGGCCAGTGTGTCTGGCCATAAACATGATCCACTGTCGCTGACGGAGAAGGGGGCGGAGTTTCCAGACTTTCATCGTCGTCGTCGTCGTCGTCGTAGTCCCATTCACCGACTTCATAATCCTCAATCATAGGCGATGGCGAGCGAGTATCATATCCGAAGGGGCTTTCTGGAATCAATCCACCTACGGCAGGAGATGACCAGCTGGTCGGACACGAGCCACTACTGTGGTCCTGCGACTGCGGTCCCTGCATTATACTACGAAAACTATCGAGACGTCAGCCTCCTGCCCGAGAGGTAGATCACCATTCAACATACCTTGTCAAGTGCTGTAGACACTGGTGGTGAGACCGCTCCACAGATTCATTCTGTGAGCTGGATGCTTGGATAGCCACGGCTGCTTCGTGACATGTGTTCTTTGAAGGTGCATCTACTTCTCCAGGATGGAGAGTAGAATGCTGTCTCATATCATGTTGGATTGTACGTTGTTCGGGCCTCACTACGGAGATCGGCTGTCGTGCCATTGGCGTTGATGCGTACCCCCCAGAAAATTCGTTCAGTAGCAAGTTATGGACGGGCATGTGGTCTTGCGGAGTCGGAAGGCTGTGGTGGTTGGGAAATGGACCGTATGGGCCGTTTGTATACTCTGGCCCGAAGCCATAGGTGGAGGTCGCAAAGGCAGGGTCAGAGGGAAGAGACGGAGAGAATGACATAGTATCCCTCGGCAGGTCTTGAGCAACGATGCTCTCACCTGGGCCATGATTATGGACTGCTACAGTCCCATATCTGGGCGCAAGGAGCGACGAAATCCGGTAGTCCTGGCAGAGACCATCGTGGTGGGTGACGGGTTGATGACTATTGTAGTGCTGTCTACCTGCTATGGCGTGGTGGAAGGAAGGGTGCGCATGCGACGGTGGCGATTGTTGGGCGTTGACGGGGTTGTACTGCAAGGAAGAATTGTTCGGCATATGTAAGGATGCCATATCGAAGTCTGTCGGAGTTTGAGGAAAGGTAACGACTCTATCTTCACCCCAAAATGATGGTGGTTCACTGGCTGGGGTGGATGGGTAGATGGAAGGACCTGCATTGTCGACCTCTTGTCAAAAATTTGAATGTAGCATAAATGTAGGGTTAAAGAGTCACCTTGACCTCCGTGCTGAAATGCATAGGTATTGATTCCATAGACATAATCGGTGTAGGGGAAAGAATCCATTGTCCCTGTTATGAGATAAGAGAGGAGAGAATGGCTGGATAGTAATAAGGCTCGTGGGGGCCTAGGGGGACTTCAGAGAAGGACGAGATAATGGGGCCAGGCCAGGAAGATGGGCTTTTAAAACAATGAACTTCCACAGCACACCCCCGAAAGTCAATCAATGATAGACAAGGTAGTATCGCATTCGTACCCACACCGCACGCTTCGCGGCAGAATTCCTCGGCATTTCCGCCTGATTTCCACTGCTGTCAAAAGATTATCCCATAAAGATCGACTTACCTCGAAGAAAAAACCCGACATCGGGACCTTGGAATTGATGACTTCCAGTTAGGCCCTGTTATGGCTCTCTGGCATGCGCACCAGCCTGGCAAGCATGTTTCTGCCACGACTGATTTTTTCGGCCCCAAGCCCACGTTTTCTCTTCTCCATTTGGACGTCGAAGATGTCGAAGACTTGTTGATTCGGTCGCATTAGTTTTCCAGCGGTCTTGGTGCTATTCTGCTACAAGATCCTTGGTTGAAGAAAATGCCACGGCCTTCGAGTCAGAATCTCAGGCGAACATTTTGGCATCGGCTTCACTCGTGATAAATTCTCTCTAGTTCTAAGTTCTTGGTGTTGTGCCCAAGTTGAATGATAAACAATCAGTGTACAGCACTTATTCAGCCTAAGCTTCCAGATATTTATACGACAACGGCCAGATCATGAACGCTTACTTGGAGTCTTTCAGCGACCAGCAATCTGGTAGCCTGATGACCGAATCTTTGTCCTCGACTAATCACTGGAATCACAGCGAGTCATCGCCAAATAGGAAATTTTTCAAGACTTCACACCTCGGTTAGCGCCTGCCAAAAACCCTTTCATTTCCAAGAAACTGCGCGGCAAGATCCCCCTGATGAGCACGAAAAGTGGCATAGATAGGATCCTTACAATCTTGAATCCTGATGACCAATGGAAACAATGAGAGGCCTAAGGCCGTTGACAGCGATTATAAATAAGTAGCAGACAACAATGACTTTTGTCTGGCCTTGTTCCGCCGTGTTGATATGTCCCTGATTCCTTATTTTTCCTTCTTTTTTCCTTCTTCCACGTTTGGGCTTACAGTGACCCATCCCTCGGCTCCGAGACGGTCTGTACTTCTTAGAGACACTTCATTAAATGTTAAAGAGCGTCGCTTCTGCATTTCCTTGTGCGTCACGCAGGCCCGAACTTGATGGAAGGAAGGAGGAGTACTACTAGTACAAATTACTACAATGCACTGCCGAACTTGCAATCTTCCTTCTCAAAACGAGCACGTGAGGGACGCGTCATGCTATTTTTGGCAACGGATTTCTCGGCATCAATATTTTCAGAGAATTCCAAAAGGGTTCGAGTCGGACACTAACCTGCAAGTTCCTACTGGATATTTTGACTGATGCAAAATTACATTACCCGCTAACAATGAAGGTGTTTTTGCACAGCGGGTACCACTATGAGCATCTCTTTATCCCCGTTTGGATTTCCTTCACAAGTTCAAACTGCGACCTCTAAGTTGTCACTGAAGCATTCAGCTTTATCAGTTGACTTTGGGTTGGCAGGAAGAAGACGCATCATAGGACTGACTGAGGACGCTGACCAACATGTCCCGACACTCCGGTAGTGGATGTTGCTAATACAGACTGACTTGGCCAACAAGATCTATCGCCAGGACGTATCATGCGGCTTCATTAACATCAAGCCCTTTTTCGAAGAACAACATGCGTAAACCGGTGACACATGTCAAAATTTTAGGGCCTTTGTCATATCTACCGAGCATCAGCCAGATCAAATCTCGTCGTTGGGCAGAAATCCGAGCGAAATCCTCTTGCCATTGATGTGTTCAGGGTTCGTCCGATTGCCATCGAGTAACAGTAAGGGTAAATTTTGGGGATACAATTCAACCGCACCTCTTATTGCATGAACTGAAGTCGCTGCTCAAATATCTCAATTTAATCCTACAAATCGCATCTCATATCTCAGCTTCTCCCTTGATAATGTGCGACCACCCTGCGATGAGGGATTTCGACTGGGAAGATTTTAGGAGGCGAGAATTCAAGCGTCAACAAGAAGAACAAGGTGGGCTTTCCTTGGAAATTCAACGAACATGGTATCAACGATTACACTGCAGAGCGGAAAGAGCGAGCACGGCGACCCCGTAAAATTGAGCCGCCACATTTTGGCCCGCCACTTCCAACAACCCAGGTCAGTCCACATTCTCTTCCTTCCTTGCAAATAACGCCACTGACCTCACTGCTGGACTCTCAAATATGCCTCTCTAAAAGGATACCATCAACGAAGACAGTCCTCGTTCCCCAGCCGGAGTACTGGGCCCTCAATCTGCTACAACTAGTGTAGCTGTCACCACGGCAGAAACGCGTCGGAAACAGTCCACACGACCTGAAGACGCCGCCACTCATGAAACCCAGGCTGTCCACACTCAAGTCCATGATGCGGTCAGTTACTTGAAAGAGAGTTTCCCTCAACCTGACAGTCAGCTGCACCTTCAACGACTCCATCATGTCGATGATAAACCCTCGCCGTGAGCCCCTTTCTCTCTATTCAGACGCGCGATGTATAGTTGATTCGAACATACCCTTGTCAGTACAACCTTTCCTCGAGTTCCAATCAAAGGTCACCGTACAGTTTATCCACAGTTTCCCCAATGTTCTGCCTCGGAATTACAAACTGCTGTGCCCCTAGTCGACGAGTCTTCAATCCCAAGCTTCGGACAGGACGTTGACAGGAGTAGTACTCTTGTGGCCCACAGACCTTTTCAAATTCCGCAAGAGCATATTGGCCATGTTCGTCGTGATGGTCATCTTACGCGGCCAATGCCACCAGGTCCTGAGCTTCCTCCCATTACCCATTCGTCCCATCAGAAGCTCGCCACCATTTCCAGCATACTACCAAACCTCCCCATAATCATCAAATCACCTAATTATCATCCCTATCCACCGTCTCCTGGCTGGTCTCACATCCCTTCCACTACCTTCCTCGCATATGGGCAGAATGAACAACATTTGTCTGGAGCTAGCCCAGTAGATAGTGCATACCAAGATATGCAGCAATCTCTGCCCCGTACTACATCGAGGACACTATACTCGATGCCAGTGGCATCACACACCTGTTCAGACGATCATAGGTCAAACACTTCTGTACCTCGTCAAGGAGAGTCAAAATCCACAAAAAACTTGCACCATGCAAGCACCACAGACGTGGACGGCTCCCAGACGACCCCGCTGGAGCACCAATATACTGCAATGCTTGAACACAGTCCAAGGTATGTTAATGGTACTTCCACTCTCCTGTACGAGACCAACAGCGTGCTTTGATCCAGTGCGGACGAACAGTATTATTTGTCGTCCACGCAATCGACAGAAAGCGAAGACAAGTCATCGGGCTCACGACAGCAGCCCAACCCTTCCAACTACACGCTCTGCTCTGACTTTGAAAGGGTATTCGCCCATGATTGCGAACCCAGCACGGCATCGACCCCCGAACGTCCTGCCCCACTTCCTAAAGCTCAAGGTGGAGGATATGAATCCGCCGGGCCTCTAGAACGGTCGCTGGGAAAGGAATATGGAGACTTCGCTTCTATCCCGCCCGCAGCATTGTCGTTGCTTGAAACAACTCGGAAGAGAAAGAGGGAGAGTCTGGATGAATGCGACGCACCTCTATCAGCCGCATCAAGTTCATCAAAGAGGCAGAAAAGCCTCTCGGAACTCGAAGAACAAGTACCTGTGCAAAGCGAGAACAGAACGAACCCCCCTATTGGCCAGGATTCTCTGCTCGAGGCGGCAAACATTCAGTCGGTTCCTCGAGATCTGCCAGAGACGTGGGGAATCGACCACAGTAGTCCTTATGATCCTGGACCGGCTCTCGACTCCTTCTTGGAAGATGATCTCTACTACGAAACCCTCTTTTACATGCCTGAGGAAGTAGTCGCAGTTGAGGGAGATATGCCATGGACATGGTTCGGAGCAGTTGATGAGGAGCAAGATGTGGCAGAGTGGGGATCAGATTCCGACGACACTGTATCGTCACTGACCCTGTAGCCCACAAAGGCATGGCCACGTGGGAGCGTCCAAATGTCGACATCCGTTCTGTCTTCCTTCACCCCATCTCTCTTCAGGCCTTCAGCTTCAGGCCCCGACTGTGACCTGAGATTGGGAGGTGGGAGCGACATAGGATACACCCCGCTATAAAACAGTCTCTATACTTTGTTGTCCTCAGTTGCTACTTATGCTTTGTTGTCCTCAGCTCGCTACTTATTTCCGCAGGTATACTCTAGTAGTCGCAGCCAATGAGATACACCTCACTCAGGCTCCGGGTCACGTCTTCTCAATTTCACTGTAACATTTCTGGATTCTTTACATACTCTTTTTGTTCCCCGATATCAAATGTTGTATAAAACAGGCACATATATAAAGTGTGATTTTATAACTACTGTCCAATGGTAAGTCGAGAACACATGGTGAATTACATCGAAAACTACACTCTCAAGGGTTTGTCCTGTCAGAAATTCATTGTAAGAAATTTGCAGTCCGAGCCAATCATGCGCCACAACTAGGCAGATATGGTGATATCTCCCCAAGGAGAGATGCCATAGGGACCTATAACCACTGCATTCAGCCATGAAGAGTCGTCGAAGGTGGGAGATTGCCAGCCATCTGATGGGGATGTGGCGAACTTCCAGGAAACGTCCGTCACAATTGAGGTGAAAGGGGCACACCCGTCGTCGTTCAAGACCAACTGCACCGCAGCGATGAGCCCCGCTAGCGACCCAGTGTTGGTAGCACTGACGGCAATTGTTATTTGCGTGAGAGGCGTAGGGAATGTTACAGCGTATGGCTGGGCAGTGGTCCATGCCGTTCCTGACCCGATGAATTCTCCTTGGACGTACAGAGAATACTGATCGTCCGCGGCCATGGTGACGAGAGCAGCTACAGCAGCTCGACCACTAGGAAGGATCACCTCCTTCCTAAAGGCACGAGATCCGACTGGAAGGGGAAGATAGCTCCCGTTGAAACCTATTCTTCTGAGTTCGTTGGTCCAGATCCAGTTCGCGTCTTTCAGAGTCAGTTCAGCTGGTTGAGGAGGAAGCTGCAATGTTCCCCAGGGCCAAACTCCATATGGACTTTGTTCGACGGCAAAGGGCCAGTTCTGAACAGGAGTCCCTGGCTGCAGGGAGTCAAAAGGTACTGTCAGAGAATATCGCCAAGTTGTATCGCTAACGAGGTTGTACGTCGTGCCATCCGTGTATGTGATTTGAATCGCTGCAAGTACGGCTCCAGGATTGGCCGCAGTACCAACGTCATTGGTAGCATTGACTGCAAAAGTGTTACAGCCAGGCGTAAGGCTGACACAATAGGATTGAACAGTCTGCCAGTCGCTACCAGAGCCCACCCATAATCCATTGACATACAAGCCATACTCGTTGTCAACGGTGATCAGGATATTGGCTGAAAAGGGGATCTTGCCCTCTGGAGGACACCAGTCGTTCCGGAAAGCTCGAGATCCCACAGGATCACTGAAGTTGATCGTAGTTTCATCGGTCCAAATCCATAACGAGTCAGAAAAGTCCAATCCGAGGACGCTACGTGCCCAGCACCCGAAGACGATTATCGGTAATGCTAAGGGAGAAACATCAGATCAGGGAAGTGACAGATGCGCATTCGGGAGAGAGGGCTATACCTTGAATATGCATGGCCACAAAGCACTGAAAGAGCAAATGATCTAGTAAGACCAGGCAAGCCTTCCCTGCTTCTACAGGTCTTTATGCGCCGACGCCATGAACGCTTTTAAGAGGGAAGATAGCTGCCGAATTGCTCGGTGTTTGCATAAAGAACGAGCATCCCCTCACCGGGTCCATTTAGAAAGTATGGGTCAACTGCCCTGCCAAGATGTTTCTACGTCAGTGAAAAAGTGGCTCAAATCGACGGAGAGAACTCACCGAGCGATTTTGAACCGCAGAATCGCCCAAATGACAGAATGTAAGATAGTGCCTAGCATCTTCAGCTTGGCAACTCGATCGCTATCACTGTGTCGTGAAAGCAAATCTTATTCTGAATAATCCAAAGCAGCTCTCGGAGAGGCCGAAGTACACGAGCATCTAGGCTTTTAAGCGACCCAACGTGTATTTCGAGTAGTTCTAAGTGATGGTGAGTACTCCATTTGAGTTAAACTGAAATTTGACTACGTACCGTGAATGTCAACGTCAAGATCAAACCCAATGAGACCTGCAGCGTCCTTTGCAAAGGTGACCATGTAGAAACGGACGCGGCTTGTTAAATCCGCCAGCCTATTGTGTTCTGGCATAAGTAGTACCCACAACTCGGAGGAGAATTGCATCTACTCGAGTACAGGCTATTGATGACATTGCCATTGGACTGAAGAGGAATCTATTGGGAGGTTGTCATGAATCATTGATCTGAAGAGAAATGAGTGTAATCTACCTTCGGCGTCGAACGTTCGTTACTGCAACATCAAGTGTTCGCTTGAAATTCCTTGAAGCAACCCATTGAAGTGAAACGAAGTGCTGGCTTCGGCAATGGAATGTAGAAAAGGTGTCCTCATGAACCGTATATTGGTGTATACGGTGCTGTAATCATACCCTTTCTACCCCAGATGGGGAAGACAGCTTGTGTCCGATAAGCAGGAGTGTCAGTGAGACCAAAATCCTTCTGCGCGTCACGTTTGCATGCAGGTACGGAGTAGGAGGACATTGCACCCCCAAACGACTGAGAAGACGAAGATGAATAAGCATTGAGGAAAGGTATCAACAAAGAAGGATGACTGAACAAAGAAAAGCACCCCATTAGCAAGAAATTCTCAACAAGTGTCGGTTTCGACAAGAAAGCACGGATGTTGGTCCTCCAGACCTTGAATACTAAATAGAGTGGTTGCGCCTTGAAAGAGAATGAGGAAGAATCAGCGGGTTCTCGCTCGATGCGCCTCTGACGACCACAGTATTTGATCAATGGACAGTTTCGACCTCAAAATCTCGGTCGAGGTATTGACAGTCAGCTTCTATATTTCCAACTGATGTTGGCGTGGATCGGCGCAGTTGATGCTCAAAGATCGCGTTCCATCACCAGAAAACCCATTAATTCATGTAACACCATAGAACCTAATCACAGCCAAAGTAAGCTATCCATCACCAGAACCCGAATTGAATGATACAATAGCTGGCCACTGCTTGGTGGTGCAGCATCAAGAGAAAGTAAGGAGCCTTCTACCCCCGAAGCAAGTGGAGTCAGGAGAGGAAACTCTCAAGATTGAAGGAGCAGATTATTTATCGAGTTGACGAGAGATTATAATTGCATAAGAAAACCTGACTGAGAGCTATAAGCAACTAGGAACCGCAAGCAACACAACACGACCCACATGCAAATATCTACATCAACCGCCGCCACCTCATCAAGCTGTACCACCCTGTCAGGACCATCACATATTCAGCGGCGGGGGCCGCCGGCGCACTTGTGCCATTTGAGGAGCAGCGGCAGGAGCAGGAGGGCCTAGTATCCTCTTCTCCTTCGCCCTGGTCTTGGAGCCGAACCAGGCTTTGAAGTCTGATTAATCAGAGATAGACACACAAAACGATTAGCGAACATGAAACGTTGACAATGCAACCAAAGCGTACTGAAGCATCCACAAAAGAGCGACGGTGGCTTCTCCTCCTCCTCTTGCTGCCTCTGGTTGGCGACTTCAATGGGGAAGTTCTTGTGAACACTTTCTCCGCTGTACAAGCTCAAGCTCGACGTTTCACTGGGTGTCGGGCTGGGCGGCGAGACGAGCATGTCCGGCTTTGACAAGGGTTGAGCCGTTGCCGCATGCTGAGCTTGTATGGCAGGGTGGTCCGGTGAGTTGAGACTCAAAGGAGGTGGTACAACATAGGGTTTTTGACGCTGCGTGCCCGCCTGCGGGCGACGCACCTCTGCGGAATAGGGGATCTTGGTATCTGGAGGGCCTTTAGGGTGGAAGGGTCTCTCGGACGTAACAGGGTACGCTGTGAAGCTCTGGAAAGCTACGTGTGGAGGGAGCGGAGAGGAACCTATCGGAGGAAGCCCCAGTGGGGAAGGATGCCTCGGTGACCAGGGCTGACGCAACCTCGGAGAAGGCGCAGCTCTAGCAGATACGGACATAAATCTTGGATCGTGAAAGGTCGTCAAAACAGAGGGAGGTTTCGTTTCTATTCGTCGAGGTGGGTTTGGTCGTCGTTCGGACCAGCGAAGACGGGTGGGGCTGCGACGAGCAGCGCCTTTGGGTTTTATATGATGATCCCAAGCACAGCTTTTTCTTTTCCTTCCTCCGAGCCGAAGGCTTACGGAGAGAGGATACCAAATGGAGGAACTAAACGGGCGTCGCTTAGTGACGGTTTTACAGAGCCTCCGTCATCGCCTAGCACCCACCTCGTTCAACAGTCGAGGTCTGTATGGAATAAATAGTGTCCGCCACTGACGAGGAGCTGAAGCTCAGAAATGAAAGAAATCAAGGCCATGTACCTCCATCACTGTTCAGAAGTCCGACAGCGCCTGACTCCTGCCTAGGTGCTGCTATACTCAAGACCGAAAACATGAGAATTATCCTTGAAATTATCGTCATGGCCAAAATGCATAAAAGATCGTCGCTCAGGAATGATTCGTGTTATTTCGGCTTGCAGAATACATTTTCATGAATTATCAAGCTGCCGAAATGTCAAGCTTATTCTTCCCATTGTCACTTTTGGCTCTCTGCAAGAACTCCCGTCAGAGGACAAGGGTGATCATATGGCTAACCTCATACCTAGGTATTTCATGTTTCCAGTTTCTCTGAGTCTCACCTTGCATTACAACCAACGATCCTGGGGCGAGTTGCCAACTTTTGCGCAGCACAGGTGCATCTGGAGGAGATGACTCGTCTTCTTGTGCAGCAGAGGTCTCCGAGTGCTTTCTCTTATGTTTTGCGATCGGAATATCGGTGTCCACTTTGGCGGGCTTGGTAGTTTTTGATTTTGACCTCGACGAAATCCATTTGTCGTGCGTCATGATAAAGGTTCGAGGAGCACCGAGGGATAAGGATGCAATAACTCTACACATGGTTTGAACGAAGTCTCAAGATTGACAACGGATTACGCACTTATTTTCGAGATTATCGCGATGGTTGCCAATATAGACAGTGCCATCTTCGTATAAGTTCAGCATAACGTGGTTGAACTTCACGCCGAGGCGCTCCTCTACTTGGTCTTGGACAGCTCGCAGGAGTGGTGGATATTCGTACTTCATGTCGACTACTTGACCACTATACTTTACCACCAGATTCGGGTCTGTCGAGTAGGCTAGGAAGCTCCATGTCAGCGCGAGGAGGAGGCATAAAAGTAAGAATTTACCAGCAATCTTTCGAGATTGTATGACCTCACGTCCGTAGACTTTCAGTTTCGGTTGATACCCTAGTCAAATATGATGTTAAGCCAGATGCTGTAATGCAGCCCTGAACGACGTGCAGCTGTCAAGGCCAAATAGACCAGAGTACCATTCGTCGGCGAGCTCTCTGGAGACGAAAGAAGGAACATAGTAGACGTCGCAATCAGGCATGTCTTTCATTCGATGATCTTCCATGTTTGATACCTGTTGGACGTCGCTCTTCTGCCCAGCAGCAAGCCGACTCCGCTTTTTAGGCCGCGTCATTGTGGCAGACATGAAGAACGTTATCAAATTTCACAATTCAAGCAACGAAGTGGAGAACACGTCTTGAGAGGACGTGGTCAGAAACAGAGAAAGGTGTTTGTATTTGCAGCAGCGCAACTCGGATCCAAACAACCACCTCTGACTCATACCTCAAGGATCACAGATCCCGGGCTTCTGCCACTCATGGAGTCAAGTCAGCCGCAGCTCGTGAAGGAACTGGATCCGTACGCGCTGTTACCATTCGTAAAGGTCAGCTTGAGTGCTCACCGTCTGTCGAAATACTGACAGTTTTTCGTTCAACATTTTCTAGGGAGAACGTCTTCAGTTCACTTCCTTGGAGCCGTTTACACCCAAATATGTGACCTCCAACCTATCCCAGACCTCTGATCCTCAGGGCATGTATAATACGCGTGTCAAAGGCCGCTTGATGCTCTTGGAGAACCCTGCTCGCGATAGTCGGGCGAAGAAAGAGCTTGAAGAGAAACGCGCGATCAAGAAGAAGGAGAAGGAGAGGAAGAAGCTTGGTATCATTGGGAAGAGAGAGGCCAAGGAGAAAGGTGTCTGGAAGTTCGATGCCAGTCAGGCGAAGTAGGCTGTTCCTCTGTTGTCAGTGTCGTAATTGAGTCTGACATGCACGCGTTTTTTTTGCCTCAGATTCGACCTCTTCTTACCTTTGCATCATCTGTGGATGGGGTACATGTCTGAGCTCCTTGTGCTACCTCAAAAGGCTCCTCGAACACCAGCACCTGATGCTGCCAGCAAAGCTATGCCCAGCTCCTCCGGAATGCATCCAAAGCTCCTCAAGGCTGATTACCATGGCTCCATCATGACTGGTATGCGTTTTCCTTACGATTAACCTGCACGAGCTCAAGTTTGTATGGTCCTTCTTCTAGTCAGCCAGGCAAAGAACCCTTGTCTCGTTGGGGTATCAGGAATCGTCATTCACGAGACAGAAAACGCCTTCAAAGTGGTAACAAGACAAAACAAGCTCAAGCGTACGTATTATCAACGATGTCCTCTGTCCGTGCTTCCTGACGCGCACCTCTCAGTCCTTCCCAAGCAAAACTCGATTTTCACCTTCGCAGTCCCTCTATACTCAACCCTCCCACCAAGTCGCGCCCCGGACGCGCCACTTCCTCTACCCTCACCTGTCGATCCTACCAAGGAGGTGCCGCCTCAGGTTAGGAAGACAGTCCTTGACGAGCCGCACATCCAGTTCGAATTATATGGCAATCAATTCCGCTTCCGCGCTGCTGATCGTGCTGGTCGGAAATTCAAGCACAAGGAGACCATCGAGTTGTAGGATTGCCATACGGTGGCAGTGGTCTCTTCTTTGGAGTCCTCTGCCCCCAGCGAATTCCGGCCGTTCTGAAGGTGCCCGCATCTGAGACCCGAACTGGGCCATAGGCAAAGCTTGCTTTCTGCTTTTCTGGCTCTCGGGCAGCTCGCCTGCCATCAATCGCGGATGACGACAACAGCATCTCGACACTGAATCCACCCTCAGTCCTCATAATGAAATCGGGAACGGATTTTCCGTCTTTCTGATTCCAAAGGGCTGTTCTCAACCAACAATGTTGGGTGACAATTTCGTCAACGCCAGCTGCTACATACATGACGAACCACGGTCCCAAGCCTCCATGGGTGGTCGCCAATCACCGATTGCACGAGATCTAGCTCTTTCCGGCTGTCCCAGACGACGCTGCTATGATCGGTAGTCAAACTTCTCCAGCAAACTAGTCTGTCATTGCGATGCGATTGTGAGGGGAGATAGAAATAGTGGTGTTGTACAGGATGAGCAGGGGGCAGCAGTAACATGGGGGTTATAATAAATTATCCTCTATTTATTTGAAACGAGCATGCAAACTCATTTCACCCATTTTCCTCACTTGGTCTTGCGATAATCCGAGACCATAAGGTGGCTTGGCCAGAAGAAGAGCATACTCTGCCAGCAGCGAGGTGCGGAAGGGTAGGATATCGTCCGTCTATGAAGAAGAATCAGCTTTGGGGGCAGCTTCGGTCCCAGGGCACGTACGCAGATTGAAACAGGATGGTCAGCTTTGAGGTATTGGAGGATATGGTGGGACTCTAGCGTTGAGACGGTTTTACATCTAGCAAGAGGAAGTCAGGCTTGCGACCGACAAGAAGCACTCGAATCAGAAGCGACTCACAATAGGTTGGATGTCAGGCAAATCTCAATGCACATTCTCTTGTCTAAAACAACTTCTACAGCCTCTTCGTCTAGGAAAGTCGCGTGGCCGAGGCGGTCAGGGTTATAGGATAGTAGCTTCATTGTCTCTTCTGAAGAATTGTGGATGGTCTGCATGACACGTCATGAAATGTCAAAGAAACGCAAAAAGCAAATCTCACCTCTGCGATGTGCACCGTAAGCCCAAGCCCGGCCTTCTTGGCTTCAGCAAAATACGGCGCAAACGTCTCTACTTGGCCAGCAGTAGGATCGCCACAAAGATCCAAGCCGATCACGCGTCGACCCTCTGACCTCAGCTTGCAAGCAATCCGCACACATTCCCCCAAGACATCGTCGCCCATTCTTCTGTCCACGCTGACGATCAAGCCCACTTTGTCTGGGTCATACAGCTCGACCTCTTCGAGAACGGCGAGGAGATACTGCTCTCTGTCCATCGCTGTGGTTTGTCGAGGTGTTGTTCGCAGTTCGAGGTGGTTACACTCCGGCAGGTCTCCGTCCAGGAAGGTGCTCAGCACCGCACGCGTTGCTCTCTTCAGAGCTTCAGGCGTCGAAGTGAGGGCGTAGATAGCAGGAAAGAGGGAGAAGAAATCCATGATCTCTTCTAGAACTGGTCCTTGCTTGAGTTTCTCTATCCCAGCTACCAAAGATTCGTCTGAAATGCTCGAGGAAGACGACCCTGACGCAGCCCGTGATGCAAGGTATTCAGAAGCCAGCTCCTGTAGGACAGATATCGGTATGGATCCATTCAGATGTGCATGCAGTTCTGCTTTAGGTAGGGACCGCAGGAAGAGGATCTCTTCGGGGCTCAGGGTGCCCAAAGCAGCAGCAGCTGGACCGCCAATAACCATGGTGGCAAATGACGAGCCAATGCCAGAGAACCTGCAATGTGGTATTTCTTAAGCGTATTGCCCGTGGTTTCGTCCATAAGAAAGGAATTACCTCCTAGACCTTGTCAGTATGGTCTTCCTGTGGAAATGATCATGGACGTCACAGTGGAAGGAGCCGTCGAGGACCAAAGGTCACGGTGTTTGCTGCAACTCTTCCTTGACTTCCATCGAGCACTCGTACGCCTTCTGTTTTCTCAAATCTTACGACGAACATACAGGCTCACGAGTGTCTTAGTAGCAGTATCTCTGGGAATATAGGTCACTTCGTCTGGCCATGGACTCACTCCTTTGTGATTTGATGGACCCGCCAGTCGACGACTCTTCAATTGCTGAGTCTTTTGATCTTCTTCTCAATAATGAAGGGGACTCCCCGAGGGACCAGCTGGTAGTGGATGCACGATCCACAGCTTACGACAGCATCTCAGCTTTCCAAGAAAAGGTACTGTTGATCTGTAGTGCCTTCGCACCTTTGCAGGGTAATGCTGACCCTGTCTCTGTTTTCCTTCTTCCAGAGTCCAGCACAAACCTTGCCATTCGACATATTACGCGAGATCTTCTTATTTGCTGTCACCTTTGCTTCGCCTCTCTACCCTTTCCAGTCCGCTTGGCACAAATACGTCCTCTCTCCGTCACACCATCGGGAGCCAATTTCCTTCCTTCATGTCTGCCGATGGTGGCGAGACGCTGCCCTCTCTGTCCCCAAGCTTTGGCAGGCCGTCTCTGCATGTCCGGAATCGACAGGACGTAGTACATCAGGAGCGCTGAGGGTATGGATGTTGCATGCTTCGCAAGTAATTGAAACTAGACAGGAGGGCAGTCATACAGGCCTTGATCTACATTTTGCACCTCCACATGTTATGGCGACCTACAGCCCGCGCGAAATTGAATATATGGAAGAGGCACTCCCCATCCTTCTGCGTCACGCACAAGTGTGCCGCTCCTTGAGCCTCTGCTTAGACAAGAAGGCCCTTGACAATACCTCCCGGCTCTTCATCGAAGTTCTTGAGGCGAACAAACACCCAGGGCCTCAGGCACCATTGCTGGAGGATCTGGAACTAATGTTTACGTCCAGTACGGATGACTCTCCTTATCAGCTCGATACGATATGTGGTTGGGTGGACCACTTACCCTCGCTGCGACGCCTGAGACTACATTTCACGAGAATATGCGAGGATCTCAATATTTTAGCATCGCTAGAAGCATTGCCACTACAAAGAGTGCAGGAGGTCCTCATCGCCGCTTCGATGTCTCTAGAGAATAGTCTGTTTTGTTTTAATTTATTGAAATGCTGCACCGCAGAAACCATCACACTCTCAAAGATGGGATGGGCTGTGCCCTCTGCTGGACACCTTTCCGCCCTTCTCACCAATCCCACCATATCTCTTCTCAATCTAACCTCGTTATCCCTCTTGGACTCGGATGGCCCAGCCGTGCTTCTACATTTCCTATACCTTCCAGTTCTGCAACATCTCGTTATCAGTATACAAAGATTTCATCGAACCGATGATAGCATTCTTGCTCTCGGACCTTTTCTTATCAGATCGAAATGTCCATTAGATTTCCTCAAGATTTCGGACCCAAGGATGCAGAATTCCGTCGCGGTCCAATTGCTGCGAATACAAGCTCTCAGAAATGCGGGCACCGTAGATTTATGCTATCGGAATGCGGGTCGGCTGTTGAAGGACAATTTCTATGGGCGAAATCCTAACGTACCACCTTTGCCTAAAGACGTCGGCAAAGTCATGGCCTGGCGTTCTCTAGCGGATGCTAACGAACATATCGGATGGAAGGTGCTGGAGGCAGACGAGAAACTTCTGCATTGGATAAAAGACGGTACTTTTCATGAAGAACGAACGATCCCTGGGTCGAGGTGACGAACACACTAGAGTATGATTTCATGAGAGTATAGTCAATTTGTATCTACTGAAATGCATCTCTTACAGTAGTTGATAATAATCAGTACAGACTGTCACGAGAAGTAGTTGCAAGCTAGATGAAAGAATGTGATCTGCCCAAAGGACTACATGGAAATGCCACGTCCAATGGTCGTTGATAATTTGTATGCAAGAATCCAGTGTAGAAATACAATTTATTATCTGCATCGAACCTAGCTCGGCCTTCCGCCTTTCAGCCAGAGTCCGTGCACCGCGTTTCCTTCAGAAGGGGTCATCGATGGAGAGCGGCATACGTCTCATCTTTCCCTTTCAACCTTCCTTCACGACCTCCCTGACGCTCTCCGCAAAGACGTCAGTACCCTTCTTCAAATCTTCCTTGGTGATGTTCAAAGGAGGGATGAACCGGATGACCTCATACACGCTCGTCGTCAGGATGAGCATGCCCTTTTCGATGCACTTCTTGGCGACGCGGGCAGCCATGTTCTTGGGGTGCCCCTCTCCTCTGGCGAATTCGACGCCAACCATCAAACCACGGCCGCGTACGTCGAGAATATGGTGGTCGAGCGATGGATCGGATTTGACTTCGTTGAGGGCAGCGAATAATTCCTTTGACCTGCGATAGTTTTCGTCAGTTCCTACAGGTCTTCCCAGACATGACAGGACGCTTACCTAGCATTAACATTCTCTAATACATTTTCTTCGTGGAAGACATCGTTGCAGGCAACAGCTGCGGCACATGCCACAGCATTTCCGGCGTATGTTCCCCCCTGAGAACAATGAGCTTCTGGTTCTGACTCTGAGAGGAAACAAAAGAACGGACCATAGACCCAGGTGCCAATTTATCTGTTAATTCCCTCCGGCTGACAACACCACTAATGGGGAATCCATTTCCAAGGCCCTGAAGATGGTCAAGTGGTCAGCTTGTTGGACGCGTGTCGAACACCAAAACTCTTCACCTTCGCAATTACCAGGATATCAGGCTTCACACCACTCTCTTCAATGGCAAACCAGCTTCCTGTGCGACCATAACCACACTGGACTTCGTCGATGATGAGGATGATGCCATGTTTGTCGCAGACCTCCCTCAGACCCTGCAAGAACTGAGGTGGAGCAGGTACGTAACCGCCTTCGCCTAGCACCGGCTCGACAATAATCGCCGCGGTGTCTGAAGGTGCAGTCTGCTGAGACAATAGCAGATCAAGCTGATACAGCGAATTCGAAGATAGGGCTTCCGGAGACGTGTCAGCAGGCAGATTGGATTGGTGCCAATAGGGATATGGGATGGAAAATACGCCGGGCTGAGGGTGAACGCGTTAGAAAGGATTTGAGAGAAGAATGACGCGTCCTTGCCATCAAAGGGTGAGCCCCAGCCGAGTAAATAGTCTTGCTCTTGGTGACTGCCATTGCGCCAAAGGTACGACCGTGGTAAGCACCTGAGGATAGAAATCATGAACATGAGGTTGGATTTCAATGTGGAAGCTGGAATGTTGCGGACCCTGCATAGTGATTATGTTTTGCTTTCCCGTAAACCACCTTGCCATCTTGATGGCGGCTTCTACTGCCTCTGAGCCGGAATTCCAGAAGAAGAATGAGTCGAGAGACGGGTGAGGCATCACGGGTAAGAGCCGTTCAATCAGCCTGATGTACGGCTCGTGCATGGCAATACTACACTGGTTGGGTGAGAGGCTACGTCAATTTACGGTATTCAAAGGTTGAAAAGACGGGATGACTCACTTGGGAGTGCACAAGCTGCATACACTGGTCTGCGGCGGCCTTGCTGACTTTCGGATGAGCATGTCCTACAAAGGAAGGTTGAAGTTGTCAATGTTCGTTGAAAAAACTTGTAGAGGGTGGTAACATGTAGACGCATTCCGGAGAGGCCGTTCGAGACCGTGAAATGCTCAGGAGTGAGTCACACGAAGCTCTAGGAGCATCCGAAATAGAGCTCCAGCAGCGAGCAGGCGTAATATTCGGAGTATTATAACCTTAGAACATCGCTCACCGAGGTTGGTAACGCCAATGCCGCAAGTGAAGTCGAGGTACTTCCTTCCATCGTCGTAATAGACATAGGAGCCCTCTCCTTTGGTCATTATGCCTTGAGTAATACGACCGAGACCCTTTGTGACATGCTTTGCACCGAACTCGTGCAGGTCTTCCGCCGCGACAGACTTCGTACTTATCGTTCTAGAATGTTGCGAACCAGCATGCGGCGAGTCATAATGTTTTGCTGAAAGTATAGTCCTATTGCGAAGCAGGAAATAAGATCAATTGGTTGACGAATGGGGATCACAAGAAGCACTTACAAGCCCCTGCTTGGAGCAGCGCGAGAGAAGGACACCAGACGCGACCTGAGCATGGTCGACGGTGGTGAGAGTGAGGAGGAAAGGTAGGAGACCTCGACACATGACGCAGCGTGGGGTGTCGGCGAAAGAAGAGGGGTGTGAACAACTTGCTGATTTCGTCGAAAACAACCCCTATTAGACGCGTTCTGAATTCTTTGGTCAAAGACATCGAGCCCGGAGGGATGAGAATTACGAGTAAAATGTCAATTGTCTTCGTCGAGTCATTAGTAGCAAACTCTAAGGAAGTAATACGAGCTGCACGCTGAGGCGGAAATTAAGCGAGTGGAAGACAATTAGGGTTGACTTTGCCTAGTGACTAGTGACCCGACTCTTTGACAATATAAGGACAATAGACCCTTTGAACGAGTGGCACACTCTTGTAATGCAAAAGCCTACCTTTGCCACATAAAAGACGGCTGAGCAGATGCTCTTGAATATACACCGTCTCTGATTGCGTCTTCCTCCCCCCTTTTTTTTGAACTTGTCAACTTGCCCCCTCCCTGTAAACAGTCGGCATGGACGGCGGGAACCTTCTTTTCCAACCTTTGACCCAGCAAAACTTCGATAGTGCGCGCGACTGGCGGGAACAGCAGCGTCAAACAGCTCTGAAGAATATCCAGTCCAGAGGCTATTTTCTGCGCACCGTCGACCCTTCCTCCCATGAGCTCAGCATCTACCTCGATCGACAAATTAAACCAGATGAATTGACAGAAATTCGTCGATACCAGCTGTACCCCTGGATGCATACCCGGTTCCAACGTTTTCGCAACATGCCCAACACTATTCGCGTTGAGTGGCCTGTGTGTAACGACCACGAAAACGAGATGAGGGGACATTCCCTCCTCAAGTCAATATTCCAGGACATGACGCTGACTTTCGACGAATCGGTGCCATGCGCTCTGAGGCTTTGCGATAAGATGTCAATCAGGGTCCCTGAAAGAATTTACGGGCCAACGCCAATTAGATATCATTTTCCTGAGGAGGAGAAGATCAATGTCGAATTCGCCAGCTGCGAGAACCTGAAGGAATTCCATTGGGCTGGCGACTTCGTTTACTTTTTCAACGGATTTTTGGGAGTGCCCTCCGAGACGCTCACCGTCTTCACCTTAACGGACTGTCAAGTCTGCATGTCGGACGTGCTGGAATTGTTGACGTACGCCCCGAATCTCGAACATCTCACACTTCGGACGATCACGAACTTTTCACGACTTTATTATCGCAATACGCTCCCAACATGGATGGCCGACGAAGAACATGCGCGCACCCCCACCCTGAGACACCTTCGGTCGGTTACAATGGACACTACGACTTCAGTGATGCGATTCTTCCGCAACGTCGAGTCACCAGGACTTCAGAGCCTTTATCTGTCAATTGCGGGAGAGGCGATACGCGACCTTCAGGAAGCGGTCTGGCTTTGTAGCTCCAAGGTCTTATATTTGCATCAAGTTACCATCGAATGTATTCCGGAAGAGTGGAGGATCCTTTCTGACGGATTGAAGGATTTAGCAAAGTTTAAAAAGCTAAGGCATGTAACGAAAAAACCCACGTTTTGATTTATTTATGTAGGATTTCTTCAATCAATTGTGACTGCCTTGCATGCCCTCCTGAAAAACGCGGCGGAGTGTTGACGCGTCAGTGAGCCCGTATGACGTTCCCATCGCTTTGAAGACCGAGAGTTTCTTTAATCCTCCGCCTTGGCCTTGAGGCAGCCGAGACAGAATCATTCTTGTCAAGGTGCCATCGGTCGTGTCGCACCCAGATAGGTGCAACAATTCCAATGAAGGAAGAAAGCCTCCAATGCCAGGCGGCCCTCCCAAAGTCAGGAAATGGATTAGGATGTCCGTGATAGACGTCGCAATGCTCAGGGAAAGGAGGTCACCGAAGCAAGGGTGGCGCAGCAAGGATGTGAGGGTGTTCTCGCCCATCAGCGGATCAATCAGTGAGAAAGCTTCTAAGGGGCATTCAGACCTGGAGAGAAATTCCTTTAGCTGGGCTATATTGCGGGCCACGCCTTCGTTAGCGGTGTTTCGAAGAGTCAAATCTCGTAGTGCGGGCAATGTGATGCTGGCGAACAAGGACTCGGTGTCAACGCTCGATGAAACATTCAATGTATGCAGTTTTGCGCATATGATTCGCTCCGAAGAAAGCCGTGCTGCACTGACGGACGAGAGGCGGAGGGGCGCGACAATTTCCAGATTAGGACAACGCATCAGCATGTCGAAGCACTCCTCCTGAGTCAATGGAAAATCAAACGAGACATCCTGTAGATTATTCCATGAACGACGCGTCACTTGAAGGATGCGTCGAGATGGCCCTCTCCAATGAAGGCGTCGCAAGGTCGGGCATTCGGAGAATTTCCTCCAGAGGCCGAATAACTCGTCGTTTGGACGTTCAAAGGTTATATCCAGGAAGAAGTCTATGAGAAACACCGAGAACGATTCGAGGTATTTGAAGGACGGCTCATGCTCGAGAGGATATCCGAGGCCTTGTAGATTGGGTGCCCTGATCTCGAAGTGAACATTCTTCCAGTACCTGCGACGAGATCCAAACAGGCGCGTGATCTTCTCCGCTGCCCAGGCACTGTCTGCGTTCATTCCGAGGCCTTCTTCGAGGATGAGCTCAAGAGGGTAGTTCTTCGCTCGCTCAAGCCATATTGCGGCCATGTAGGCGTGACGTCGAGTTGGATTGATGATGACCATTCTGCGCCAAAGCTTTGGTTCGCCCAACGCCGCAAGTCGCCAGGACGAGCAGACCTGCCCAAGCAAAAGAGGATTCTCGGAGCATTTGCGAGAGACCAGTGGATGCAAGGATTCGAACACATCTTGATCCCCATCCTCCAGAACATGGAGAAAAATGATCTGCAGGATTTCTGGCGGCGGCTTGCAGGCGGGCACATCGACGTTTGAGCCCACTTGTTGTTCAGCTGCTTAGTTTTACCTCTTAGCATGCTGCATAAAGGTATACGGGAAGAGATTACTCACGAATGGGCGATACAATATGCGAGCGCTTCGTGCCTCCAAGTTCTCTGTGTGTCCGCTCCCTTTCGGCTCGCGTCGAATCGAATATAGCCTGAATTCTGTCATAGCTTTCCCTCGCTTCCGGTTCCAAAGTGTCTGGGTCAAAGGCTGGCAGATTACGACTTAGCGTCTACGATTGTGATATTCAAGCGAAACGAGTGCCCTCACCTGGGGTACCCGGAGGAATTTTCGGCATATATGATATATCTGTGTCCAAAACAAATTGAGTTGCTGGCAAAGTTCTTATTCTTCAACGAGGTGCTTACAAGGGTTCCATAGAGGAGCACCTACACGCATATAGGGTATTTCAACGACAGATGGATGGTTGATGGCGGGCCCATATTTATTCCCTGAGTACTTCCACGCGTCTGGGTCTGAAGGTTTCGAGGTCGGTCGACCTGGCTCGACTGGCAGATAACCTAGCGGTGTTGTTCAATGATATTCAGACGGAGAGCTTCTTATCATGATGGAGTTCAATCGCACCTCTCCAGCCCCGGATATAACGAAATGTTCTCGTGGGTTCCTCTGCTGACGAACTGCACGAAGCGGTACTGGATGAAGACCCTGCAGCTGGCGGTTGGTCAACCTGAGGCTGACGGCTTCTCGAGTGGGCGTTGTATGAATGCATGGGTGAACGCAGTACTGGAGGTCAGACTACATATTTAAGGATTGCTTGCGTGGGGTAAGTTTAAACATAGAGTATGCAATACAAGAAAGTTAACGTACACACACAGCAATACGTCGAGGAAAACAAGGTCACCTGGAAACACAGCGAGCGACCTTCACACCAGACAGCCACAACTTTGCTCCCTTCACACAACGACAGCATTTCAATTGCTCACGCAGGATAACGAACCTGGAAGCTTGTTGACGGAGTGTAGTCGAAGTGTCACCGCTCTATAGTCGTCAGGCAGTGGTGACAGACCGCAGAGTAGAACGTTGTGTAATTCGACAGGTCGATTTCCGGTGGATTACGGGCGAGAGTCTGACAAACATAGTTGATAGATGTGTCGGGACATGAAGGTACCTGGGCAGCAAGCGCACACTTTCAAATTATGAAGTTCGAAAGGGAGGAGCATTTCGTCAGCTGGATTACCTGGCCAGCTCAAGTTGAGTCAAGGCTGTGCTGGCACGCGAGCACGTGCCAGAACGCGGTCAATATCTGACGCGTCGCTATAAATAGCTTATGTGGATTGCAATATCGTCAAGACGAGAATTGCATTGGACAGAGCTACCTTGAGATGACTATAATACATCTCACAACAGTACATACAATACAAAATGTATATGAGAGGTAATTTTCTTGAAAGTGCAGCTACCCACACCATCGCGTCGCGTCTTTGCATTTGACTATTGTGTTAGGCGTGGGACTATTTTTTGGGCCAAAGGAATCGTATTTGAGGCCCAACTCTCGATTCCTTTCTCCTTCGTTCTTTTACTATCACCTGCATTGTCTGAGTCTAGCGGACAATCTCAGTTCTCACCTACATCGACGTACCTCCACAATGGCGAAGACGACAACCCGCACTGGCAAATCGACTCGCAAAGCGGCCCACATCCCTCGACCTCTGAATGCGTTCATTCTCTTCCGCACCCACATCGCCGCAAAAGAGAAGGCAGAGAGAAACCAGGTCATGCAAGCATCTCCAGTGAGACCGAAGATGACGCCCGCCGAATCCAAGGCCAAGTTTGGAATGGAATCCAAAAGGATTTCGCTGCTGTACCGCGCTCTTCCCGATGCGGAGAGGGAAGAGTGGGTTCAAAAGGCCAAAGTAGCCGACGCAGAGCACAAGAAGATGTATCCCGACTATATATACACTCCCGGACCAGCAAAGAAAGGTCGAAGGAAGGCTGCCCCGCGCCCCGACGATGACGAAGGTAGAACCCCGCCTCCACTTCCGAAGGCCGTCCAAGTCAATGAGCCGAGTTCGACTAACGAACAGCGTGACTGCGGCCCCGTGAGGAGGAAGAAAAGCACTCGTCCGGCTCCTTATCCTTCTCCTCAGCGCGGCAAGAAAAGCAAGACACCGTCGCAATCACCTCCTCCGCTGTCATCCCCTTCCAGTGGTAGCTCTTCCTTGGGTTCTTCTCCGCCCCTCCCATCCCCCGTCTCGGAGCACTCACAGCTCCTGAACCCTTACGACTCTTTGTCATTCAAGGGTTCGAGCGACACCGACCAGCTCGCGGCCGTGCCACACAGCGGAGTGGCTGGGCCAGCCTACGCTACGTCTTTTCACACCACTGGGAGTGGCTCTGCGGTGAGTGGCCCTTGTGCAAATTGGTATCGCTCATCTCTGATAATCAAGTCATCTCGCAGGACGTAGTGTCATCAGATGGATGGTGGGCCGGAGCTGCGTACAACGACCCCTTCGACCAATTGGCTCATTTTGATATCGGGAATACCACCTTCCAACCCGGGGGCTACGTCGAGCAACAGGTCGGGCTGGATAACTGGGCGATCGGCAGCTCGGAGGGGACTGAACATCACCCGAATTTCCCCTTGTACGACATACCCGACCCCAATCTCTATTATGGTCACCACTTGTAATCGACGACGGTGTTGCTCCGGGGAGGCTAATTATCCTGAACGTACGCACTAATCTATTCATAGTATACTGTACATTTATCTCTTCGTGTCGTCTTCGTTTCGTCTCTTTGCTATACTGTAATCTGGACCATTCTCATTAACATTTGCCTCCCCATTTCTGTATCTTTGCTCCTTGCTTTTGCTTCGTTTCTCCTTGTCACTGTTGGTTGTCTGCTATTCACCTCGACCCTTTCCGCTGCAATGCTATGCTCGAACCGTTGTTATCACCGCTTATCACTTCGTCTGTTAGTTTTTGCTTGTACTGTTTAGTGTATCTTTACTTGGAATTCTGTACTTTTGATTGATTTTTGGATAAATCGTATCGAAATCTGAGTGAATATAAACCTCGATCATCGTCGATCTGACGGTGCACTGCATCTCTGATCGAACTGATATAGCAGGCGAGCTTCCTTTGATGGGCCTCCATGATCGACTTCCTTTTTGGAACACCCGACGTCGGGGCGTCGGCAAGGTCTTTTGTTGACGGCCAACTATTTATGTCTTCGAAGCAACTTGATTCTTGATTCAACTCACACAGTGACGTTGAACTGTCCACCCGAAGACGTCGATTTTCAGTAGGTGTTAGAATCCCTTTCCTTTGCCTTCCAATCTTTGGTTCAAACTTTGCCTCGCCAATAGCACTGGAAGTCGACTGAAGGACACGCCCTCGAATCTCGGGTATCTTTTGCGTATCCAAGGTTGACGAAAGGACAGGAGAGACTTTGAGGTAGATAGAAAAAATTACAAGATTTGAGGGTAGACATATCAATGTATTAGTGTCAAGTCTGGCATAAAGTAGTATAATCTGAAAAATATCCCGAAATTTTGATATTTGAGCCCAACGCTCGTGCTATTGCTGACTTATCCGCTAAGATACCATGAGAGTATCTCGCGGCATGATAATCGAGCTGAGAAAATTTAGAGGAACCGATGGTTCGGAAAGGACCCGATTCGGAGAATTTGGGCTCAGCAGGTGGCCCTGTTCAGTTTTTCACTTCTCGAAGTCTTCGCAGACGCCCTTCATTCCCTTCAAATCTTCTTCCTTCCTAGAGTCTCTCTCACCACTGAAGCAGCAAAAGCAAAGCTGGCTAGGGTATTAGACGACTATATATCTGCAGAAAAGATGAGACGTCCGCCAAATTCATATAAAATCTTCATGGATCAATCCGCCAGGGAGCTCTGCCGCCTCATGCAGAGGGAGGAAGTTCCCCAGATCCTAGTCAAAGTTTTCGCCGTGAAGTTCTGGCACAAACTGACTTGCTCGAGAAGAAAGTGTTTTGCCTCAAGGGCAAGGGCGAGTCAGGCGCTTTACAAGATCAAGTTTCTGCAGAACCGTTACAAGCTCAAGCGACGCAAGTACCGAGCACAGTCCCTCTCGCCTTTGAAAAAGCTTGAGTATGCCAGGCCTTTCTCTATGGGAGGCCAATTTTTGCCTTCTGGCCTGGACGAAGACAGTCTGGAAGGAAGCACCGCAGCTGAGCTCGAGCTCACATCTGTGGACCTCGACGAGGATGTGGACTCATCGTCTGCATCGTCCTGCCCGCGAATTGGAAGTAATGGACGAATTTCACCCATACCCCTGGCTGTCCGTTTCTCCCTGTGGCATCAAGATTCTCTGGCTCTACCTTCCGGTTCAACCGCAAGGGTAAGCCGAGGGTCCACCGGTCCCGCTTTACATGAGCACATTATTGATTTATTCACATTTTACATTACAGGCCAACAATTCCGCCCCAACCTCAAACTCTAGAAACCGCCCTTACTACGCTTTTCGAAAGCGTAGGTACCTGCCAGCTTTACGGCCACAATGTTCAAGTTCGAGAGATTTGGGGCCTTCGAATTCCACAATCCGTGGACAAAGGCGTGGCCCTCGATCGGAACCCGACGGCTGGGAGGCTGACATCGAAGACAACTCCCCTCTATACCTTGGATCCAGTGGAGAGACTGAACTCGCAGAAGGCTATGCCTCAGACGGGCTGTGAAATTTTCAGTTCCTCGGAATACAAAGACTGATTTCGCTGGTGACAAGGTTTGCACCTTCGGTTGTACATTATATGTTCAGCGCGGCGACCTATATGTCCATCGCCTTGCATTTTGTCCTGTTTTTATGTCCCCGTGTATTTCAAGAGCTGTTGTTATGCTCGCCAACTAAATTCAGTCGAACTCCTTTGACACACATTGTCGAGCCCTATCGCCGACTTGGCCCTCGTAATTTAAGATCTTTCGTTTGAGGGACTGCGGGACCATTGCCTTCACAAATTCTGGCACCTATACGAGGCCACTTGCAATCAAAACGAATCTTCAATAGAAGGCCCACGTTGAGGGCAACCCACTGTGTAAGATGTAGTTGGTTCAGGGCCCAGTCTGACAGGTGAGATACATAAGACGTGCATCCAGCACACTTTTGTTCAACTCCTGCTATCTTTCCTCCAAGATTTGTGACCACTCCGCTCGTTCAATTTGTCTGTAACACCCCGACCAGTCGTTCGCCTGCCACATGTCTTCCACCAGAGCACCAGGTTCCGAATACGCTTGGTTCGAATTTATACGCGAATATATCTTGCGGCGAGAAGTGGATGCTCTCGAGATTACAGAAACTGGAAGGGTCAGGTACAGAAGGAAGTCTGACGCGGAGGCAAGGGAGGATTTGTTGTCAGAAGCATGGAAGATATTCCCTACATGGGAGGAACTTACTCCGGAGGCAAGGAAAGGCTATGAGAAAATGGCAGCAAGCAGGGACGCCATATATCTCGACAGGAAGAATAAAAATCGGGAACGTGTCCACGTATACAGAAGGGGCGCTACGGGTACACGTGCAACCGGTATTGAGCTGGGCTTCAAGGCTTCGGATATCTGTGGACACCCGGACTGCGAGACATTCTTCCAACGAGAAAGAATGGACGAGCAAAGGATGAAAGTGAACCGCGCAGCCGAGAGATTTCACAATCAGACAAGCGACATGGGCGAAGGATTCCTCGTTCTAGACATATACGTTCCATCCTATGACGATCCACTCTTCCAGCAAGAACGACTGGAGCAGGAGGCGAGGAAGGTAGACCGCGCCGCGAAACGGGTTGCCGCTCAGACAAGCACCATGGGGCCAGGGTTCGGGGTGATGAGCGCGTACGGGGAGCCCAAGAGTAGAGCAGGCCTCCCGGGTATGACTTCGAAGGTGCCACACTATCTAGTCTGGTCGTGCGGAGACCCGATAAGCAGCGCACGCGTCGTCGCAACTGGAGAAAGGATTCTGAAGTCGATGTGATACTATTGGGTCTTCTTCATTTTTTCGAGTCGTGCTTGCAAGTTTCAACCTGTACAATAGCCATAATCCTAATGGTTTGCCTTGGTTCAACGTTCTCCCAGGACAAAGTCTGTGAAAGGTTGGTAAAAGGTGTTCAATTCCAAATTGAAGAGCGACTTTACTTGTCATTGCAGTCAATCCGTCCAGTACGTTCTGGACGAACTCTTAGCCGCCTTGGCAGTCCCCACTTGATGCAGAAGGAGAGAGAAAGTAGAGTTGAAGGACGGAGACTCAGAGAAGACTTCGAGCTTGCTGGCAAGAAAATAGTAAATACCACGTTGTTCATTTGACAGGATTTTTTCACGTGACCTCGACGCGTCAAATTATGGCTCGCGTCAAACCTATAATTAGTCCTGCGCTTGTTCAAGGTCTCGCTCTGCGAGAAAGCGTATAGCGCCCCTAGTTGAGCTTCAGGGACTACCTGAGATACATTCTCTCTTAGAAAGACGCGTATCAAATTTGGGAGAACGTCTCGTGTAGTGGCACTGACATTCAAACCCAGCCAAGAATCTCCGCCGCGTCAAGCATAAAAGCATGCCACCAGACGAATTCTAACCTTTCCTCATACCACCATCTGCCTTCGGGCTTTACGATCTTTACGTTCCTTCTTTTCTTCTTTTTTTCTCTGCAATATACGAGTAATGGGTCCCAACATCATTCGCATGTCACAAGATAATGCCCAGGCGGCAGCCAAGCAGTACGACCCCGAGACGGGGATCTTACAAAGAGGAAAGGCGTTCAAGCTTCCACCGCGCAAGGCGTTTCCTCCTTCAAAACGACCCAAACTACAGAGCACAAATTCCCCGAAGCCATCCGGCCAACCACAGCTTGGCACACCTAGTCAAGCGCAAACACCCGTGTCGAATATGTCACCCCCTGTGGCCAACGAGCCTCTGCCCGTTGGCTTAAAACAAGTGAGCAGCCCTTGTATCATTATCCTAAAGCCAGAATTAAGTGTTGTGTTTTATTCGGATAGCCCGTTCCAGACACGAGTGGGGGCACCGTGTGCCCTAGCGACGTTCTACCGGAGCGCCTGTGGTGATCTCTCGGAGGGGACGTGCACGGCCTCTAGATGAGGCAATAGTGCAACATTTTGTGTTCTTTCTGTGGTGGAATTATTCGCATATTATACTTAATTTCTGACCTTCTAGTTTCTTTCACTCGTTTAGAATTACGACTGACTTACGTTCTTTGTAGCAACAACACCATCATTAGAACCCGACTTACTACATTCCTTAGGTATAATTTCTGATTAATTCTCTTCTATTCGAGTAGCTTGCGCAGCGCCAAGCAGTAATGTAGCTTTTTCCTGCTGTATCATAGATAGTTAATTGGAATAGTATACACGGTTGGCCAGCCGTTTGCCTTGAAAGCCCATCATGTGCCACGGAACTGCACAGGTCTTCCACGCGAACCTTTCGGCTCCGGCTCCACCACCCTTTCAACTTTCACAAAGAGACAAACGTGAAAGGGTTAATGACCTGCTACGCTCCGAGTCCTTTCAGCAACGTAATGTCCTCGAGTATCTCGACAGGAAGATGATGAAATATCCCATGTTCTCCGTCCCATCCATCTCCGCCGGGTCTAAGTCCCGAGCATGCAGCTTCCCTTTGTAGTGAGTAAATTCGACCCTGCCAATGGAGATCGTCCGGATCCACGATCAGTATCTTTACGTGGTCGAAAAAACGTGGCAGGTCATCTGGATCTGTACCGCCATAACATGTACTCATCGTATCTGCCTTCGGTCGGTGGTAGGGCAAAGCGCCCCGGATTCCTGGTGCGAACTGGTTCAGGTCGAGCACCTCAGTACTAGTGTTTTTCATACCTTTCTGAGACAATGACGATCTTATAATCTCCTGCAGAGCTTAATTCTACTAGATTGACACGTATTAAGATACGCAGCGGCTTCAATTAAGAGTCTAACAACGATTGGCGGCGACCTTCGCTAAATATAAAAAATTCTTCTCATTTCGATTGACAGAGGTATCGCTTCAGGACCGTCCAGCGGGAGACGTCTTCCATGTGATTAGAAGCTTGAGCTTGAAAGACTTGAAGCTATTTTTTCGTCGATTGGGAATTCGGGAGTCGGGAAAGACTTGTCACAGTCAGATTGACGTGGATGAAGAAGGAAGAGCTGTGGTCGTTGAGAATTCGAAGATGCGGGGGTTGTACTCAGATTGCTGCTTCAGAGAAAACCCGGTCTGTTTACCACCAGAAATTCAGTATCTGCTGTACGAGTAGTCTTGGGAAGTTTGAAAGAAGGGCGGATAGAGTGGTATATTCGGTGCATGCAATTTTGGTACAGACGATACGAGCCGAGCGACGGCGTCATCATCTGAACTGCTGCTGAAAAGCATTTGACATCACGCAACGCGAACGCGTCCTAGCCGACGTCCAATTAAGAAATAGGGGCCATTTAAATAAGACGCGTCGCGTCTTCTCCGAGTCGTGCTCGTGCCTTGGCGACGGGCACCACATTGACACCGCGAAGTTCGAGCACAGTGCCTACTCACCCTGGTGATCATGATTTTGGCGACTGTTGACTGTATACCAGTCTGCTGGGCTCACTGATGGAATATGTGCATTGACAGAGGAAAAGAAGCGTTCTCGGGTACAGCGTAAGTAATATTTAACTGACCAAACCCAGTCGGCGGTGGTTTTAATTGTACTCGAGTAGATTGAATTCAATTTGGATTATTATGACAGCCAAGACTCAGGTGCCGCAGCTAGCGCAGCACAAGTTTTCATCATGGTCATATGCATGGCAAGGAAGCGAGGAAGCCAGCTGTCCGTCGTGTTCTGTTCTAACTTCTGTTCTTCCTCCAAATTGTCTGATCCTGGAATCTGGATGTGACGGACGTGGTGCTTCTGCTTACTTCTGGCCGCCGCGCTGATGATTGCATATCAAGAATTATAATAGAGTGCTCGAGTGAGAATGGCCTCGATTGCCGGTGACCCTGGTTCCTTTCTTCCTGACAAAAGTGAGAGTCAGCATCAGAATCGATCACTAGGGATCAAGAGAGGAGGAGGGGAATTTGTGGCAGCCTCAGGTCAGATTTCGAGGTAGGAATTCC